>JAWQRP010000317.1:0-31592 GCA_033557875.1 Quadriops clusia
AAGCAATTGTTAATAACCGATTTTATTACCACCTCTCAGAATTTAAATATTTCTGCTTCAAACATCGAATCGGCACAAATAACTTCGAGTGATGAAAGTGAATTCCAACCTTCGATTCCAAAAAAAAGAATGAGAGTAATTTCTGATAGTGATGAAGGATAATAAAACACCTTTGGTTTTATTTTTTGTTCTTCTGTTTAATGTATTGTAATTAAATAAAAAAACAGTGTTTCCGTAATATATTACATATTTTAACCTGTCAATGCATTTTATTTTTATTTCTGTGTACACCTAAAAATATTGAAAAAAATCACAACTGTTAAATAGCAAAATTATGCATTTTCTGCAAGCTTTTCGATTTACACGGTTTTGACTTGAAAATTTTTAATTTTCGATTTACACGTTTTTCTCAGGAACGTATCTACCGTGTAAATCGGGGGATAGGTGTATTAGTTTCAGTATTTATTTTCTTAAAAATTGTAAATTTAGTTAATACATTTTCAAAAACTATTTCTGTTTGGTGTCTAGAGTAGTGATATATTGAATGAACTTATTAACCTTGCAGCGATCACGCCTTAAAAAAGTATATACGTAATCCAATTTAAAATGAGAAAAATCTTGGGATGTATTTCTTTATTAATTTGCTTTTATTGGGATAGCATAAGTATTACAGTAGAGTCTCGATTATCCGAACTAATTGGGATCAAGGGTAGTTCGGGTAATCGATTTTACAGAGAAGTAAGAAAAACGAGTAGGTATATAATGTGTTAATATTTACATACGTTATATTTTAATCTAACATAGCATTTTAGAAGAGTAATCACTTAATTTCTTTTGAACAAGTTGTCTTTTTGTTTTCACAGACAATTTAAATATCAACACAGGAATGATGCGTCGCTTATATCAATTTGATTTATGCCTGTCGGCGTCATAGGGTTAAGAAAGACTGTGTTTCTATGCCTCACTCATTTACACACAGTCTCCGGACGGAAAATAAACAATTTAAACCAAAAATCTTTAGGTTAACGAACAGCTAATACATAGTTAAATTAAATCACAATAGTTTAAATTATGTTCTGATAACCGACGTTCCGGATAACCGTCGTTCGGATAATCGACTCTTTACTGTATTAATACTAAATAATTAACAAAAGCTAAAAATATCTTACAAATTTTTCAAAATTAACATAATAGTAAACTTTTCTTATTTTTAGATAATACCGCACTTTGGTTTCAAATTGAGATTACAAATAAAAGTCATGTCAAATTACTAATCTAATCATTGGTTACTAGAGAAGAAAAACAAACGGATTTAGAATGATCAGGGAAAACGATCTTGTTGCATGCAGTGCATGATCGGACCCTTTGACTATTTAACTCTAAATACCTGGAGCCTCAAAAGGCTCGTGCCCTTGGTTTTCCAGAAATTAAAATTTTTGTAACGGTGGATTATTATTGTAATCTGTGCGACCCCTGCAGGCTTAATGACTTAAAATGCACCTTTTACGTAACCTACATTTTTGACACATACTAATTCTAAGTTTCCTTTCTTGTATTTTTTATTCCATCCGAACAAATTATCTATCATTCTCATTGAAAAAGATTCTCTTGATTTTCCTTATTTATTAATTTTAGAACTACCTAATATTTCTTTACATAAAGTGAATGTTTATTCTAATAAAAACATTTACCGAAAGTTTTCATTTTGAAGTAATGCCTAATTTAAGTTATTTTTATTCTGCATGTTGTAAACCGAATTCTAATTCCATTTTGTCTAGATATGGAAGACCCACAATGGTGCTATGATAACTTTGTCAATTACCGCTCACTTAAGTCAGCAGACAATGTGAGGCAACAGTTATCTCGTATTATGGATAGATTCAATTTGAGAAGAACTTCAACTGATTTCACAAGCAAAGATTACTACATCAACATAAGAAAAGCTTTAGTAAATGGATTTTTCATGCAGGTATTTACGTAAAACTTATAAAACACATATATATTATTAAATATCTGTTTGTTTTATAATTTGTAGGTAGCACATTTAGAAAGGACAGGCCATTATCTAACGATAAAAGACAACCAGATGGTCCAATTACATCCGTCCACTTGCCTTGACCATAAGCCGGAATGGGTCATCTATAATGAATTTGTGTTAACAACTAAGAATTACATTCGTACAGTAACAGATATAAAACGTAAGTGTAACTGAACATATACAGAAAGAAGTGGCATTGACAATAAATTATTGTTTCAGCTGATTGGTTGTTGAAAATAGCACCCCAGTATTACGACCTTCAAAATTTCCCTCAATGTGAAGCCAAACGTCAATTAGAAATTATTCAAAACCGATTAGATTCTAAACAATTTCAACAGGGATTTTAGATTATGTACGTTTTGATTTTGTTAATAAACCTTTAAAATATAGAAAAATTACTTGAAAGGATTATGTAGACATATTTAATAATTTAATGTTGTATGTAACAATCATAAGATCTTGCATTCCAAATAAATTGTGTTAAAAATATTGGTTGTTTTTTTGTATAGATAAGACCACAGACGTAAGGTTTTTGATACAGATAATTAAAATTTTTTCAAAAGTATAAAATGTCAAAGAAGACAATTTACTACAAGGTTTTATATAAAGAGTGAAATAAAAGTGATTATCGATCAAAAAATTTTTATAATATTTTGTACAGTACTTGTATAAGAACCTCCAAAACACAGAAGTAATAAAATGATTTTTGTGAAATGTGCTTATTTAATTTTGTTACTTGTCTGAGAGATAAGTTATTATCATTTGATGAGGTTCAAAGTCCCTAATTTAAAATTATATACAAAATTAAAAGAAGAAACTAGTATTAATAGAAGATTACTGGTACTTTTGTATTTTCCACACTGTAAACAATATTTCTAAACAGGTCATCCTTGAAAAACATTGATTTGCATTAAATATTGTAAATATTATATTACAATACATCGATTTAAAAATACTATATTTTTAAAAATTAGTGTTTATCATTTTTTTAAACTCAAGTATTTTTTTATATGAAATGTTGGTCTTTAGACCACATTTATCTTCAATATTATAATATACATACCCAAAAAATGGACAATCAAGTGCTCTTTTAATGAGTGAAAATAATTATAAAATAATATATAAGAAAAATAACGTTTTGTAATAGAAGATTCTATTTATTGGAGTGGCTAATCATAGGACGCCTACATGGTATCTTCAAAAAGTCAAAAGCATTTTTTAACAATATTTTGTTTTCATTTATATCTATCTACACAGTATAAATAAATGAAGTCATATCTTAAAAAATATTAATGTTGCGTTTTAAAGGCTGAGCAACAATAACGGCCGAAACTATATAAAAAATAAATAAATATCAATTAAAAAAATAATGGGGCGAATAAGAATTTAAGCCTAAAAGTATGACGCTCAGATATTAATTGTTAAAGATTCGAGTTAATTTGAAACACTGACTGAAAATGTGGAATTTAATTGTTTAGAATCATTTACCATTGGTACTAAACAAGGTGATATTTAGTGCATATGGGTACAATATTTAGCTTGACGCATTTATTCTCAACTCAAATCATTTAAACATTTTAGAAATTTGCATTTTACATTATATAACGACTTTTATATTATTTGCATTTTAGTTAAATTTCAACTTAAACTCGAAACTTGAAAAAATTGATTTATCACTTTTTTCACGCGTATCTGTGAATTATTCTTTATTGCATAAATCATGTTGGCATGTCACATTATTTCTAGTTTGTCACTGAAGCGTTAATTGCATTTTAAATCCTTATATTTAATTTTTTTTAAGAATTTTTTTGTCTTTTTCTCACTTAAAATATTTCCTTTTTTTGTTTTCTTAAACATGTACTTCGAACTTTAAAAAGAAAAAAGGTTCCTATCTACAGTGAAACTTCATTATAACGCTCCCGTTTGTAACGCTTTTTTCCTCGGTCCCGGTCCCAGCGATTAATTTTCTATAGTACTTTTGTTCGCTATAACGCTCTTATTTCTCGGTTATAACATCCTATTGGAGGATACTTTTTAACTTTGTTTTGCAAACACAAGAAAGGGATAAAGATAAATTAAAATAAAATTTGTAAAAAGCAGACGGAAATGGTCTTATGATTTCTGGGAAGTGAAGAATATTAAGATTTTATGTCGCGAAAATAGTTTTCGTTAAAAAAGTGATCTTATTAAAAACTTTGATAAATCCAATTTAAATAAAAAAACATTTTGCAGCGTCAAAAACACATCAGTGCTTCGATTTTGCGCACAATTTTAAAGAAGTGGAGTGAATTTGTTTCGCTGCATGAAGGAACTAGGCGTAAAAACATATGATCCGCGAAATATGAAGAGCTAGAAACGATTCTGAAAAGTTGGTTCATTTTAACCGTTTTTAAGATTCCCCGGTAACAGCATTTTCCCGGTTATAGAGCTCTTTTCCCAGGTCCATAGAAGTACGTTATAATGAAGTTTCACTGTAGCTATTTTGAAATCCCGAGATCCTTTATGTTAAATTAATGAATTACAAAATTTAATGATATTAATATTTGACCAATATCACGATATGACCACTTAATATGTAATACCTCCCTATTATATTTTATATCATTAATAAAGAATGTGTAGACCACGATCGATTATGTACCTATTAAGAAAAGTATAGCCAACTTATATTAGAGTTTATTTATTAAGGGAAAAATTGGAATACTGGTTGTATTATTGAGGACCATAAAATTATAAAACGATTCAAATATGAACAATACGAGATTGCGTAAATAAAAGTCAAGTATGCACTTTCATGATAAAAAATATACTTTAAGTAATCACGCATTTGATTATCGAATGACAAAGGAGTACGTGGTGTAAATGAATAAATACTTTTTTGTACTTGTTACATGTTAATTTATACGGAAACAATGGTATAATTGAAACTTAATTACTTTAGATGTTTTAAGATAAAACAATCAGATGGATTCATCGAAATTTTATACTTATTAATAAACAATTTTTGGCGGCATGATACTTCATTTTATGTTTTTTGAAGTAAAAAGTGTACCTTACGTTTTTAATCTTTCACACTTTTATAGTAAAAGTTATTGGTTTCGAATTCATGTGCAATCGTATTATACGATATATTAAATAAACGAATAATATTTGTAAATTACTTGGGGTTAGTAGCAAAATAAAATAAATTGGGAATTAATTAACTACATATACGAATAGTTAAACTTAACGACATTTTTTTCATTTTTTGATGTCATACACAAGTAAAAACGTAGTATATTAGTCAGATAGTTATAATAGATTTATTTTACCTATAGTGGATATAATGTATACTACCCAAAAAAGTTCGTGATGTTTTGTTAAACATTTTAATGGACTTCTGCTGTCTTAACATGCACACACTTGCTATAATTAGTTTACAGAATCAAGGTTAACACGTTCGGAGACGTGGCATCCAAAGTTTACCGTTAATTTTTTAATAATAGAATATGTTAGGTACATAAGAATGCATTTTATGATAATTTAGAAATCTGATTTTAAGTTGATTTTTCTACCATAATTTTAATCCATTATTGGAGAAAAACAACGGTGACGCGACGGGATCAAATGAGGAAATCACCGTCGGAACACACGATTATTTTGTTAAGTTAAATAAATCATTTTTTAATGCTGTACACATGATATCAAATTGAAATGGATCTGTTTTGTAAAAATAGGATTTTTTTTATAGTTTCTTCACCAACTCGAGTATCTATCACAATCATCAAATGCTTTACTACTACCACTACTCTGTGCTACTACGCATAAATATTCCTTGCTAACCCACTGCCAAGCATTGAATAAAAATAGTGTGTGTATGTTGCCAATTTAATTAGGAAAAAAGTACACATTACATTGCTGCAAAGGGTACCAAAACATTTTATGCAGAGTGTGATTAAAAGGGAGTTGAGAAATAAATCAAGTATCTTAAATAAATAATAGCCCATAGATAAAGAAAAAAACGATCAACTTGTTTACCGGCCGTTTATCTATGCTAGCACAATAAACTTAGGTAAATATAACACATTTCTCGAAAAATCATTATCTTTTTTCATCTTATTTTAAAGATTAAAGTATTTTTTAATTCCTAGCCGCAGGTACTTTCATGAAAGATGTTATTTAGCTGGCGTACCTTGCTAAAATTTTTATCTTAATTTGACATATTTAATTACATATTTTGTTGGTTTATATCTATAGATGTCTACATGTTTATATTAATTATTATATGCATTAGTATATTTGTATACTCTTAGACATATTTCATATAATTTATAAATTTATAATTTATACATGCGGGTTACTTTTACAATTGTAAATACATAGTTGATTTTTGCAAAAAATAATATTTAAATTTAATTTTAATAATTTGTAATTTTAATTGATGTAGAAAATATACTCAAAGATATCATTCTTATTTTATATCCCAGACAATTCGTTTAGAGAAAATTTCGTCTTAATATTTTACCAAGAAATCTGCTGCAGTTTTATTCCAAGAGATGCGAGAAACAATACCGCTAATAATGTAATAAGAAACAATTATAGCCTCTATATTCAATAATAGTCTAAAAGATATATTTTTTCCAACTCTGCTTGCACGATTAATTTATTTAGAGTCCATTATTTGATTCTTACTGGTAATTAGAAAATGATGAAGTGTATAGACACGATCTATTAATATTTCTGTATGACTATTTATAATATTTAATTACACACGTGCAATACTTTAATATGTATTATAATCAGCGACTGTCAGACAGAAACTTGTCCAGTCAATGCTCTGTAGATATTTCGTGATATTGTATCATGTTCACAACTATATGTCTGTCAGTTGTAGAAATATCTCAGACTGTTTTTGATTTAAAAAGTGATCTCCCAGAAACGGTTTAAATTTATAATTGTACTTCTATACACTGAGTCATTTAAATGTTCGAATAAAATGTGTCATTCACAATCCTTATCACAATGACATTAGTTTGATGCGCATTTATGTGTATCATATTTATCCCAGCGTCTGCTTTATGTGTACTTGTGATATGAGTAATATGTACAGTTCATAGGCACTTTATTTTCAGATTGAACAAAACAAAACCAAGTAGAAATAATTATCAGAATTAAAATTTAAAATAGTTAGCTGTAATCTTAATGTGAAGAAAACTCAATATACTCATAATTGTATTTTACTTTTTAAATGTGATAAGGTTTATAAAAAATAAAAATGTCTGATTAAAACTATTACATATCTTTATTTTGCAACAGCCTTTGTTTCCACAGTGTTATTTCTATTATACAATATTTATTTGGCTAAAAACTATACAAAACATAAAAATCACATGAAAGAACTACTAATTTTAAAAACTAGAAACTTTGATCAAATAGAAATATTTAGTTCTTCAGCATTTCATCAAACATGTAGACAGCCAAAGATGCATCATCATCGAACACGAGTTTGTTCAAATCTGATGTGTATCCAGCAATCTTACGGATTCTATCGGCTTGTTCATGCATGAACTCGTTCTCCAAGTATGAAGCAACCTCTGGGTCGTGGTATTCATTGTGCCTGCGAGCTGCTTCATTATGGATGTTCATGGCTTCTCTCGCTAAGTCTTTTTCCATATCAAGTGCCTTAGCCATGCTCTGCAATTCACTTATTTCATAAGGAAGATGTTTAGTGTTGATCCTGTCTTCCTTTCGGTTGTTGAAGTTCATCGTTCCACCACGTTTGGTTATATACTTGATAAGCTCAATGCTTTTTTCCCAAGTATTATCGGATAGACCACGGAAAAACTTTTCAAATCCTTCACGGCTCTTTTCATAGTTACCGTAATGAGTGGACATCAATAGGTACTCGAATGATCGCTGAATGTGGGCATTTGCGTAAGCTTGGAGGTCACCAAAGACTCCACTTACACCCCCATAGACAGCATTACAGTTGGCTGGAGGATACGGTGCTGCAATAAAATAACATGTACTAAGCAATGATTTAAACTATTTAGGTTTAAAATAAATTTTACTTAATAACCCTAATATTAAATATTACAATATATACATATTATATTATATGTATACAAAAGGTTAGCCATCTCGTTTTGGATAATAGTGTTCTAAATGTTCAGAAATAGAGTGGGCCAATTCAGGTGTACAAGCACACAACACTCTTCTTGAAAGTCGGTCAATTGGTCCTCCTTTTAGGTCTAGAACTACACCTCCTGCTTCAGTGATTAACAGTTCACCTACAGCAATATCCCAAATGTGAATTCCAATTGAAAAATATCCATCACATCCACCTCTCGCTACCATTGCCATGTTTAGCACAGCCGAGCCTAAATTTCTCACACCATGGATTAGAGGAACGAGTTTTTTGTAATTATTTGTTTGCACTCTGTGTTTCTCCAAGCTACCTTGGTGTCCTGTGCCCATCATTACAAATGAATTTTGCAATTCTTTATGGTTTGATACTTGTAGAGGTGAGCCATTCAAGTAAGCTCCATTGCCTTTCCTAGTAGTATACAGTTCGTGGAGCATAGGGTTGTAAGCCACACCGATGTGTGGTTCTTTTTTAAGAAACAACCCCAGGGATACACATGCTTCAGGAAAACCATGAACAAAGTTTAACGTGCCGTCTATTGGATCTATAATCCAAGTTGGATCATCTGTCAGGGTCACTTTACTTTTTGAGAAGAAAATTCTTTCTTCACTCACTATTTTGTGACAAGGAAATTCTTTCTCAATTTTGTCGATTAAGTACTTTTCAATTTCCAAATCTGTCTCGGTGACCAAGTCATACTTGAGGGTTTTTTGATGGACTTTCTTCTTAAGAGAGAACCTTTCTCGGATGAAGTGCCCGCAGTGCTTCACAATTTTAATGGCAAAGTCGAGGTGGATTTGGTCGGTTGATTTCTGTGATGTAGAAAGATTTCTCAACAAGGACTTGGATATGTGGCATTTATTTCTCATATTCTTGGCAAAATCCAAAGCATATTTTAGCCTTAGTGGTTTGTTTGACAATACGAAATGACAACATGTTGAAATAATTGGCAAAAAACTTTAGATATTAGCACAGTATACCACCAAATAAATGCCGATAATGTAGCATTATAATGTACTATAGCTGAATGTGTGTTCTTATGAGACCAGATGCAACATATCTTGAATCAATAAAAATGAAAGAAAGATGTTTTGTTTTGTAAATTGACACTCTGATGTGTAGGATATCAAATGTACAAAAATAATAATAATGTAATATATAGCAGATTTATATGTAGTATATAAAAATATTTATATATATATAGAGTTACTTTATTTGTAAATTCGATACCCTATAGTTACAGAGCCAATTTACTAATCAAAACTTTTATTTTTCATTTTTATTGAGTCTTGATGTCACACATTATGTTAGCATTTACAAATCAACAATAGCTATGAGAGAATGCTGCTTTGATCACAATGGAAAGCTAGTACATTTGAATTATAGAAAATGTGAATTGCAAGAAATGTTCGAATTGGGAAATTCCATTTGCTAGTCGCAGCTGGAATTCACAACAAGATAACTTATACATAACAAAATTGCATTTACGTAATTAGATGTTTATTCGAGAAGGTTAAAGCGCAAGTTCAGCATATTTTAAACCTTTAACCTTGCAAAAAGACTTACATGCTTTAGTAGAAACTGTATTGCAGGCACGGCTCGCATCCTGATAGCAATAGTCTTCATCTGCGATGGCAGCGCCAATAAGGAGAGCGAAAACAATAAAGGCCTTCATGATCCCTGAGTACAGAAATCAGAACTGAGTAATAAACCTAAAGAAGATATTTAAATAATTAACTAACCTGGTATCTCGCCAGCGTAATCACGAACTATGACAATACTCGAGTTCTAAACGCGCATAAAAACATTCAATGGGACACTACTCCCCGCATGCGCATTAACCAATTGCGTTGTTCAAAACAAAGGAAAGTGCCGAGTCAAGGTTCAAGGGGGAGGAGCTTAACTGGAAAATCAAGTGGTCTGTCATCGTTCCTATCGTTAAATGGATCAGCCATTGCGCGTTTAATACTCATTGTGAATTCTTCTTTATAACATTTGAGTCGTTGTCACCTTCTGCACCAGTGCGTGTAAAGGCAGACAAGAGAACATTGACTATTTAGTGTCTTAGTTTTTCACTTCCCTTGCTATTTGCGTCTTATTTTGCTTATCGACATGAAGGCTATTTTGATCATCTGTTTCATAGCCGCCTGCCCTTTGGTCTTCGCCAGTGGAGATAAATGTAAGTTTTTTTTAAACAATTTAACTTTTTTTGCATTCACTCTTGCAAACACTTGCAAGATGATGCAGTTTGACTTCCATTTCTTCATATAAAATATATCATTGAATTAAAGGAAAATATTCATCATAATATTATTTACTTTTTTGCAACCTCTGCTCGTCATTGTTATACAATCATTGAAATGATACAATTTATTTTCTTCAAGGATATAAACATCTGCGAAACCTACAGAACCGTCGTTATAAAAACCTTTAAGTTTACAAAATATCAATGCCAAATTAAAACATGTTTTGCAAGTACTAAGGAAATTATATTAATTTTGCCAGCATATGCCTGTAATTATTTTTGGGCATTAACTTGAAAAAAGCAGAAGAAAATAAAAAAAAAACTTTGCTCATAAAGTTTTAAAGCTTTAACCTCGATTATAGTAACTAAATCAGTTTCACTGTATCTTAATGTAATTCGTACCTAATACTAATGGTTTTTTATTGCACCATTAAAATATCCATTGTCTGCAGTTCGAAATAAAATTAGATTTCACATGCTAAAAAGTATAATCAGTTGACTATGATTACATGTATTTGTTTCCGTCTATTTGATATAGATACATACCTACAGAGAGTTCAAGAGCATTATTGCCTTGTATAAACTGTTGAATTTGCATAATAATAACTAGAAAAATACAAATGTATTTATATTGCAATCTCAAAAAATTCGTGGATTTTTAGTTTCTTGTTTTCAAATTTAATTTTATGAAGTGTAACGTATAAATATGTATGCATATTTTAATCTTATCTGCATTTATAACATTGTTTTGATAAATGTGATAAATACTTTGTATAATTTGCGAAAAATTATATTTTTTAACCTTGTCGAGTAGCAACAAGAAAGAATGAACTGCGTAACTACTAACAACTTTTTACTTTTAAACAGGCAAATCTCCAGACTTAAACATCGACAAGAGATGGATTGACATGAAGAACAACAGTAATTGCATTGAAGAAATGAAGGTGCAGATCCAGAAGGAAGTTTATGCTTCAATGCAATACATGGCCATGGGTGCTCATTTCTCCAGAGATACCATAAATCGTCCAGGGTTTGCTAAAATGTTCTTCCACTCCGCTAGCGAGGAAAGAGAACATGCAATCAAGTTAATTTCGTACTTACTCATGCGTGGCGAATTAACTGAAGGTCTGAAAGATTTATTCAAGAGGGATGTAAGTTAAAAATTTTTTAAAATTTCATTTATTATAATATTGTTTAAAATATTTGTACTTAAAGGTTGAAATCATGAAGGATATTCTAACATTGCCTGACGCCATAACTGCATTAAACTTAGCCCTGAACCTCGAAGCCTCTGTTACTGAGAACATCCGTAAGGTAATCAAAGCCTGTGAATCCGGCGAATACAATGATTACCATCTAGTGGATTACTTAACTGGAGAATTTCTCGAAGAGCAATACAAAGGACAACGTGAGATTGCCGGAAGGATTTCAAATCTTGGAAAGATGATGAACCAACATGGAGTTCTCGGGGAATGGTTGTATGACAAGAAGTTGGTTTAAAGATACATTATAACAATATTTAGAACAAAACAGTTGTAATTTTGTACACTGATATGTAGTTATTCATTCCCACAAACAATGGGTTTTGTGATATTGATGTTTTGTCAATTTTCAATTTAAAATGTGTTTATTTAGATTTTACGATGCTTTTCATTTATATCAGAACAAATAAAATGTAAATAGAGTAAACCGTATTTCTTATGTTTTTCTACTACACTTCTATTCCTAACGATTAGTAAATATTTTGAGCTGTTAACTGCCAATTTGTACATGCTCTGATTTTTATATTAAAACCACATTTAGTTGGCATGAACTAACAAAGCAGAATACTTTTTATTTTTTTCGACTAATTGTGTAATATGTAATCTGAAGTATAACTTTGGTACTGGTAGACTCTTTAATTTCTCTGGAGTCATCATTTTGCATGAATTGACTAGATCTGCCACGCAGACTCAGATTTTGACATAAATTATTTTTTTATTGATTCGTCAAAAGCAGAAAATGACCTTTATTTAGAAATAAAAATAGTTTTTTTATGTCAACGGTAACTAACTCAAAAACTATTTAAGCAGTATCTGCGTTTTTTCTTTGACAAAGCGAACTTTAGCAAATTAATATGCAGTAAGAACACTAATGGCAAAATAATTTAATGATATGTTTTTTAGTTTGTAATTAAATCGCAGTTAATGACTACATTACTTTAAAATGTTGGTAGAATTTTAAGTTTGCGTAATGAGCATAAAATGCTAAAATGCAGTAAAAAATAGATTGTAAATTTACTGCATATTTTACATTAGTCAATTATTCTTTTACTTTATCATTTAAATTGCAGTAATTGTTTCTTCCAAAACTTTTATTTCTATTGTTTGTTTTCACAACCACAATCTGTAAACAAATAATTAATATGCCGAAAGCAGACTAATCTACTGCGTTTTTTTCTATAAAACGTAAATAATCTTGCATCATATACTAGCAATTGAAGTAATATGGCGAAATGACTGCATTCTAGTTTGTTTTTGTTACAAATTACTACTGCAGTAACTGACCCCAAACATTTTTTTTGGATTTGTTCAACGCCTACTCTAAACGCGCGCTGATTTGTTTCATTCCATTTTAAGAAACTAACTTGTTTTCTATTTTTTTCCATTATTGACCCTATATCTACAAATTACGTTAATTAAAAATGTGTATATTTGATATATGTGCCAAAAAATTCATTTGAAAGACATTTCCCTTTTTTTCTCAGAACTCAATTTTACACTTACTGCGGTTTAGCGTCATAAATAATGGAAGTAAATTTCCAATGACTCACACATAGGTAGCAGCACTGCGAAAGCTTAGATGAGCTGCAAACCCTCGTCTAGGTTCCTTGCCTATTCCAACGATCCTATTCTAATCCGTCAAATTTCTAACCTTATTAGTGTTGTCAAGGGTTCTAGGTGATTCTTTTAATTTCTAACATATTTAATAAACAAATATGTCGTCTAATAAAAGAGGACCACGACGTAGACAACCTGTGGAGAGAATTATTCCTATTCAAATAGAAACCGAAGAGTCGTTAAATTCAAATGCCACTAATAAACCTAATGCTGCAGAGAAGAAAAATAACACAGATTCTGCAACAAACGAGGCATCTGTAAGTGGATCAATTAGTGATTTTGTAAACTTACCCAAAATGTCAACTGAATCTGAATTGCAAGAAGACGAGGTAAGTAACTGCTAGTTGCTACATTCCGAGGTGTTGGCTCCAATCTCTGGCGCAATATACTCATACAAGATTTGCTAAATCTCGCCCGTTTTGCTAAAATTTTATGTTATTATATTAGACATGTTCGCGGTACAGAACGTGGATCGATCCGGTACCGTTTTTCGCACTACAGTACTATGCAAATATGGCCAAAAAATAAAACAATTAATATATATACATGCGAAATATATGTACCCTTTCGAATGTGGTTAGAATACATTTCCTATTGCTTTCTAACGCCGCATACGCGGTGTTATAGTTCGTGAACTGGTCCCAGATCGATCCGGGATCGTCACCGCGAAAAGGCCTATTATTATAACGAAAAACTGTGGGAAGAAATAGTAGGCCACACCATAAGGGATGAAAGATTTTGGCCCTACGAATTGAATTAAGAGACATTTATTATAAATAGCTTATATTCTATGTAAACACACAAAATAATTCCTAAGGATATAAACAAGATGAAGGAGTTGTGACTGCAAAGAGAATATTAGACAATTGAAGCATTTGAGTGGTTTTTCCACTTCAAAAGAGGTAATTGACGACAAACCTTCCTCTGATTGTTTTTCCATGAACTGAACTGATAAAAATGTTGCAAAAATTTGGAATATAATTCCCGAAGATTGACGATGGACTATTATTGAACATCTGTGAGTGACTTAGAGTTCAGAAATCTGAAATGTGGCAGTCGGGGGGCTAGTTTTTTTCACCACAATAACATCCCTGTTCATAGAGCCTTTCTTGTACGTAAAGTTTTTGCCAAAAATGGTAAAATCTCTGTGCCCTATCCTTTCTATTCACCACACCTTACTCCATACGACTTCTTATTCCCCAGAATGAAAACAGACATGAAAGGAAAGTCTTTTGCCAACAATGCTGAGGTGTAGAAAAAAATTCATACAAACTGAACGGACTCTTTTTTAGCGGCGATACTTAACTTACTAATTCAAGAATGGTAGCTCTAAAAGCTCCTAGGGGCAAAACATGATACTACAAAAACTCTGCCTTCCACAACACTCTTCGGTTTCTTTTGGGTACTCCCTCATACTTGCGTATAAATGTTCTCGGGAATATGTCGAAGATTGACTTTACGGTCTATTTTTCAGTATTTTATAATGCCATTCTTATAAGTCCAATGAAAGGAACACATACTAAAAGTGCCTACTGGTATATGACCCTCCTTAGCAAGGGACAAATCAAAATTCACATTAAAAAAAATAATAATGGGCTCATTCTGAAATTATTTTGCAGCGGTATAAAAAGTTATACCGAGGAATTGATGTAATTTTGGTGATATAACACCTTATGAAATTTGGATATTTACAACATCTAACATTTGTAAGATATTTTAGAGTCTAAAAAAGCTATTTTAGCTACAAAAATGTGAGGACGGCAGGTAAACTTTGGAGTAAAGTTTTTGGGAAATAAAAATCCTTGCTTGTTTCAAATATGTTTTAATATCGCACTACCAGTTTCGGCTACATCTGTTGCCTTCTTAATCTTGCTGCATCAAATTATATCAGTTAAATCCTCCTAATATCAAAATATATGTTGGACATGTTTGAAAGTTAAAATATTACTCTGCTTTTTCTTGACTCTCTGCAAATAAAACATTTTGACAAAGCACCTGAAGAAGGCAACGGATGTAGCCGAAAACGGTAGTGCGATATTAAAAAATGTTTGAAACAAGCAAGGATTTTTATTTCCTAAAAATTTTAACGCAAGACTTGCTTGGTTCCCAACCAAAAAAAAAAACCTTTGGATTATTTCAACACTTTCTGCTTGTGGTATGCATACAATCTGCATATGTAATGAAACTGGCATTATTTGTATTTCTAGTTTGACGTTTGTTAAATGAGGTAGGCTACATTTGTTCATTGTAATGCTAGTGCAGTACAGTAGCTTATACTATCATTCATTAGGTAATGTTAAATTGTCTTAATGTTCAATTTTCTTAATGATAAATTGTCTTTATATCGAGCTGTCTTAATGTTAAATTTTCTAAATGTTAAATTATCTTAATGTAAAATAGTCTTAATGTTAAATTTTCTTAATGTCAAATTGTCTTTATGTTAAATTTTCTTAATGTAAAATTGTCTTAATGATAAATTTTCTTAATGTTAAATTTTGTTAATGTTAAAGTGTCTTAAACTGACTGTATTTTCATTGAAATTTCTCTTTTTTTTTTGCATAAATCGCTGTTTTAGGACCAGAACTACTCAGTTCTTTTTAGAAAATGTTAAAAATCCACATTTCATAAGGCGTTATGGAGCTGTAATTTCTAATAAACTTGCCATAAGCATCCATAGCGATGTATAATTATACTACTGTTAAATATGTTTAGAATCGGACCATAAACTATTGTAGATGTCATAGTTGTAGGTTTAACATCGATATTTTAATCATTAGATGTTTATCTTAATAAACCGTTTAATAGCCAGTTATAATATCAAATCTGAAAATTTGAGCTCCATTTCTACAGTATGTATAATTTCATTATTATTTTAATTATTGGTTTACAGGTCCTACAATCAAAGCTTATATAGTGTTCAATGTTTTGTTTTATTAATTAAAACTTTGTTAGGAGTATATATATTATAAAATATGAAAAATTTTGAATTTCCTTCTTTTGACAAATTGTTTTATAATATTTTTTTAAATATTAATATATAAAACAAAAAATAGTTTCCTTAAAACAAAAAAAAAGATTATAAAAGTTATTTATTTATATATGACAATTAATATAAAAAGAAATATCATAAAAAAATTTGTCAAAAGTAGGAGATTTCAAAATTTTTCATATTTTGGAATAATATATATTCCTGACGAAGTTTTAATTAATAAAACAAAATGTATAAGCTTTGATTAAAGGACCTGTAAATCCAATAATTAAAATAATAAGTAAATAAATACACAAGGTCAAAGAAAAAAAATGTCAGCATGTATAATTATATACTTGAAAGTGGGCGGACCAAGGCTATGATTCAATTCTTAGGGTCTTTGACGCGATTGCCCTTCACTGGCAGATACATACTAAATAGAAGATAGTCATGCAAAGGAATTGTAAATCTTGCTGCATACATGAAGTATGCAAGCATTATATCACATCTCCTAGTACCTACTAACGAAGATTGACAGTGTAAACCACCCTAACAAGTATTGTGTCATTGACACGCTCCAACTAAATAATGATACATACTGTGGATACTTTATGCCAATTTATAATACATGCATTGTCGAACATTACTGTTGTTGTTTAAAAAGTGTGCAAATTCTAATTCAATGGTGACGCATTATGGAAAGATGATGATGAGCAGGAATAAAAACACGAAATGACAGATAGAGATATGATAAAGTTTGTTTTTAGTTTTATTTGTATTTTAATGTTTTTATTTAGTTCATTTTACAATAAGATTTATGTTTATTGTATGTATTATTATTAGCAAATTTATTTAAAAAAAATTCAGAGATATATTTAGTACAGATTTTTTGCATTTTGAAAATGATACACGTATACGGAATACAGGAAAATTAAGAAGATCCGTTTTACTTTCCCGTATCTGCAGTATGCATATAGAGAAAAATTCCAGAAGGACGACTAGCTTTTTTAGGGTTAACATTCCTATTCTCTACCTATTATAATATTCCTTAGGCTAGGTACTTTTTTTTAATGTAAGAAAAAGTGTGTAAAGATTTATATCTGTATTTTAGATTTCCGAGTCCCCAATTCAAACTGAAGATGATATAAGTGAATTACTTGACGAGAAGGATGTAGAATCAGAAGAAAGAAATCCTGTACCAGATTGGGAAGTTGCATCAAGAGATCGTCCAGATTTTAATGTTCCTGAAAAAATAGTTATTGTTTATGACAGGGCACATGATGATTACTTCACGAGTTTTGAATGTAATGGAACCAAATTCTCTCCTTCTTATATGTTGAGGAATGCATTGTTATTTTTCATGACAAACAAATTATACCTCAACGAGCTTCATGAATTTGCATTAATAGTACTAAATGAGAGTACCGCAACTTTAGTGCAAGATTTTACGAGGAATATACAAAATATTTTAGGTAGTCTAGATGACATAAAAGATTGTGAAGCAGAAGATAGGTTTAATATGACTTCAGTGTTTGACATTATTAGAAAACAAATATCTGTACCTCTACCCCGTACTGATACAATTGTACCGCCACCCTATGTAGTCAGAGTTGTATTATTATATAATCGTTCATATACTATCCCTATAGTTACTGAAACTCCTGAAGTGAAGGAATTACTGGAATCACCTTTTTTTACATTTGATGTTTGCATGACGCATGAACCTCCTG
The DNA here is from genome assembly GCA_033557875.1 of Quadriops clusia. Taxonomy (NCBI): domain Eukaryota; kingdom Metazoa; phylum Arthropoda; class Insecta; order Coleoptera; family Hydrophilidae; genus Quadriops; species Quadriops clusia. Next base: position 17,985 of record JAWQRP010000317.1, read on the forward strand.
GCAGTAACAATAATTCCAGTAAAATATTCCAAATTCTTCAAAAAATTGATAAAAAAGGTGCGTCACATACTTATTCAGTGCATAGGAATACTGCAAAGTTATATGAAGCTATGGCGAAACTTTTAGCGCATCCATTGCAACGACCATACCAAAATGCTGCAGACTACTCTATCAATATAAAAAAATAACATTACTGGTTAACGATTCATATTTTTTGAACTTGTTAATAAGTTTTGTTAATTAATTAATGTATAAAATGTATGATTTAAATTTAATATTGAAGATAATAAAATAAAATAATATCAAATATAGTACATAATAAAAATTAATTTATAAGTAACTAATAGTTTCAATAAAACTGTCGTCTACAAGAAAATAAATAACTTTATTATAAAATCAAACAGTATTACAGGTCTTATATGTATATCAATCACTTCTGTTATCTTGATGTTTTTGACATAATTTCGTTTTCTGATGTAATTGCAACTTATCTTTCCGACTAAACGTTTTTCCACAGGTACTACATTCAAATGGCTTTTCTCCACTGTGGATTTTCAAATGCCTTGTTAAATTTGATGTGTGCGCAAATTTTTTATCACAGACATTGCAAGAATAAGGTTGTTCCCCAGTATGTTTTCTCAGATGCTTGTTCATGTCGCCTCTGTGAGTGAATTTTTTCCCACAATGGGTGCATTTCATTTCTTTTCTTTTGGTGCTTGAACTTTTCATTGCACTTGTCGAAGGGCCAGATATGTCTACTGTCATTTCTTCAGATTCTTCACTCGAAGTCCTTTCGACTTCCTGTTTTTCTTGACCTTCAATTACTTGAACAAGGAGAGGCAAACTTCCAAATTTAATTTGGCAACTTGCACAATCACAATTGTACTCGTGTTTTCTCTCCTCCTTTTTAACTGATTCACTTGTACTTGCGCTTTGAGATTCAGTGTCCCTAAATTGATCGCTACCTTCAACGGATGATGTCGAGACTTTTTCTTCCTTTTCTTCTATAGGATCAGTTTGCATATCCTTTATTGCGAATAAATTAATGTGATGTCTTTGTATAATGGTTCTTAAAAAATTATCCAACGACATTAAGTGAAAGAAACAATGTTTGCAGCAGAGTTTTGGAACTATTTTCATCTGTAAGAGATAGGCATGTATTATTTATTGTTTAAAAATTTAGATAAATGAAAATATTTTTATAGAAATTTTTAATACAAGAAATAAAACAAAAGAAGATTATATACTTCTAATAATTCCTAACAATTCTAATAATTTTAATAATTTCTAATAATTTTAATAATCTTAACAATAAATAAGTTTTGGAAAATTATAATAAATTTAAAAAAGAAATAACATTTCAATACTTACACGTAAATTTAAAATTTCGTATACTTTGAACACTAAAACTTTGTGTACTTCACTAACTGGTATCACAGATTGAGCAGGAGAGGCACAAACCTCGCAGTGTAAATATTTAAAAGACATTCCGTGCTTAAGCTCCACAGAAAATCGAAAATAAATGAATGAAACTCACTTTTTCCCGGTTATACAAAGTATTCGAAGAGCGCGCACATGCGCTTCGCTCAGATTCTCGTTATCTCAAGGGGAAACCCGATGTTCGTGGACGCTAGAGGGGTCTGAGGGGACCATCGGGACTGTACGATTCGATGGGATGCCCCAGTCCCCATGCTTTAGCGTGTACTCTGTGACGTCATGTCGTAGTAAGAATGACTGCTTGGTGACGCAACAAACTCGTTTCCGGAAGGATGTTGCGGAATTTACGGTTTATCTGCTGTTTTCCCAAAGTTTTGGTTTATAACCGGAACTAAAACCTACCTGGAAAAATTCCTTATTTTGTTTCCATTGTTGATGGGTTGGATTATGTAATGCTTTCTGTAAACACGCGTCTTATTTAATGTAAATATAGAAGGGATTTCGGTCTTCCAGGAATATGTGATGTGATTCATGCAAAACATTTTTTCGTAAAAAGAAAGCTGTAAATTTAAAATAATATTGTTTAGCATTTATGTAATAAAATGAGATATTTTTATGGATTTCTGTGACGATGAAAATTATAATACATATAGGACAATTATTGCTCTATTTCTAATTAACAAGTGTTTCTGCGGTAAAAATGTCTATGTTTAATTTTTTACTTTTATGTATAAATAATAGTAAAATGTTTATTATAATATAACTAAATTTGTTAAAATAAAGTTTATATGTAATTCCCTATAATGTTATGACGAAATTATATTTAATCCTCTTGAGTAATATACATATATCCCTTGACCTCTTTTCAAACTAAAAATTTTTGCTCGTAATCGTTCAATTCTTCGGGAATGACAAGCCCAGATAACTGATTACCTATGATGGATCATAACTTAATACGATAAATACATTTGGAATCAATAGAAAGGGTTGTTAAATTATTATCAAACCTACGAGTATAATTACTTGTGCTGTGACTCATATTTTAATTATCATACATGCAACAAACGATTTTCCGGTGTTGTATAGGTTGCATATGCTACATAAAACATTGATATTATTTATGTAAACAGCCTGATTTTTTTATTAAAGGTTTTCTATAAATATACTCATAACTCATTATATTATAATTAACAAAAAAAACCACTTTGAATGTAAATCTTGTGGCAAATTAATTTTATTATGCCGTTACATGTATACATATGTAATACTTAAGTGTTTATTATTCACACGTTATAAGTCAAATGTTATTTTACATCTATTTCTAGTAATACGTACCGTTTTCATTTATATATTGAAAATATTTGCTATAAATGTTTTGTTCAAAAAAATACTTAACTTTATAAAAAATAAAATTGTTTTGAAATGACATATCTACTGATAGAAATAATTGAAGAGTACAGGGGAAAAGATGAGGGTCCATATTATGACAAACAAACTAAAAGTGAAAGGTGACGCGAAATTAAATGGAATAAGCGGGAACAGAAAACAAGATGAGAGTACAAGGTTAGTGGGCAATAAAGTTTTGCTGCACAGAGGAAGAAAGGTAAAGGTACCATCGATTGTATACAAAAAAGATGATCTAAAACGTAATGGCACCCTCATCTTTTTCCCCCCGTACTCTTCAATTCTAAACAATTTACTATTTGCATTAAAGATATTATTGCAAAATACAATAGACAAGAAATAAATAACAAATTGAAAGATTTTATTTATTTGATTCTATGAAGAAAATTTCCGACAATTTAAATAAAGCCCGTGTACTAACTTCAAAGTTGTTTAGAAATATTTAGATTGTGTTAGGAGCATACAATTTTCACGAAAAATGACAAATAAGATTAAGGCATTTTTTTGTTTAAATAATATGCACAATTAGTCTCCATTGTTCCAGAAATGCGTGATAAAATCAATCGATTAATATCAAATGCAAATCAATAAATTTTAACGAGGAACGTTTTGCGATTATTATAGATATAACTTGTTTAAGAACTGCATCCTCGTCACCTTCTGCACCAGTGAGTGTAAAGGTTGTTCACGCTTATAAAGCAACGAAAAGTGTGAAACCATGAATAAGCTTCTTTCCATTGTTTGTATTACTTTTCTCGTCCCTCTAGTGTTGGCGTCTGGAGATGAATGTAAGTAAAGTTATTTATAATATGTTTTTCTTACTCTCTTGTCATAAATGCCCAAATAGTTTGTCTCCATATTATTTTTCACCAGTATTGAAGTGTTATACATATTATTACAATACTGAAAGTATATACCGTGCATCTCTAATATACCTGTAAATTAGGTAGACACCAAATTACATCTCTCACAAAGGAAATATAAATTAATACCGAATATAAATTATAGAACATTATAATAATTATTACTAAAGACTGTACAAAGAAATTTAAAATCAAAAATAGTTTTGAAAATATCTATAGGTTTTCACCATCTGTTTTTTTGTAATAACGGTATCTTTATTTGCACACATAAAATGATTTAAGTGTTATAGATGCCTAAGTAATTTTAATATTTACGTTATCAATGGATATTTGGTTTGTTCACTTTGCAATTGTTTATATGCTTTCAATATTTAAAGTGCAAATTGTGATTCAGAGAATTTTTTTTTGTTCTCTATAAAATTTAAATTTGAATTTTCAGTTTGCAATGAATTAAAAAGAGCATAGGTTAAGCCTGACTTTATTTATAAGACTGTACTGCTTATTTTTATGAGAATTGTCGTAAACTACATTGTTTCAAATGAAATTAATTTGAACAATATTCCAATTTATACTAACTAAAATTGAAAGAAATATATAAATAAATTCTATACAAAATGAAGTAAAACGATCAGTTAAATTAAAAAATATACTATCTGATCAGATGTGAAATGATTTATAAGTATCAAGATACAGTGCAATTTAATTGTTTTAAAATTAATTAATCCTAATTGCTATGAAATTACAATAGATTTACATTCTGATAAATTTCATAATTGCTTTTGAATACAGGCAAATCTCCAGATATCAACATTGATAAAGCTTGGATAGACATAAAAAGTAACACCAATTGCACAGCTGAAATGAAAATCCAAATTCAAAGAGAAATTGAGGCTTCAATGCAATACATGGCCTTGGCTGCACACTTCTCAAGGGATTCCGTACACCGTCCAGGGTTTGCACAAATGTTTTTCAATGCTGCTAGCGAAGAAAGGGAACATGCCATGGAATTAATTTCCTACTTATTAATGAGAGGAGATTTCACTAACGGTCTAAGCGAGCTTATTAACACTAATGTAAGAAATAAGTACGGGACACGATGTCGCAATTTAAATAATATTATTTATGTCCTCGTTTTTTAGATTGAAATAATGGATGAGGTTCTTAGTTCTCCAAATGGAGTTGCTGCTTTGAATTTAGCGTTAAAGCTTGAAGCCTATGTCACCGAACGAATAAGGAATGTAGTCAGCGCTTGTGAGAATGGCAATTATAACGATTACCATCTGGTAGACTACTTGACTGGAGTATTTCTTGAAGAGCAGTACAAAGGACAACGGGCAATAGCTGGAAAAATTTCCTCTTTGGATAAGATGATGGCTCAACACGGTGTTCTGGGAGAATGGCTTTTTGATAAAAAATTGATGGAATAAATATAAATGCAATGTTTTCCCTATATATTTTATATCGGTGAAAGAGTATGATCGCCTTATGAATATGCATATACATTTAAAAATAAAATTATCAAATTCCTAAATCTTGGATTGCTTTCCATCAAGTAGCTACTCCATCAGTATGGTAAAAAATAGAAATGATACCAACTTCGGACATGATAATTAAAAATTACGATTTATACATGCATTATGCAACGAGTTTGCCAAGTAATTGTTTGTCATTAACAAGTTAGTTTAACATATTACTATCGTAAACTTCACACTAGTACCTACTACGAGGTTAAAATTGTTAAAAATTGAGGTAATGCTGTGTTTAGCAAAATATATTTTTTAGTCACTGATGTAACTTTTAAAACTACGACAATGTGTGACACCATTTGCAGGTAAGACTTAGATAATGCTACAAAAAGTAAAAACTGTCTAAAAAATTAGAGTATTCGTCGCTGATTAGGACATAATAAACAAGATATCAATTTAAGTATAAAATTGAATTGCAATTACAATTCCATATGGATTACTATTATTACTTTTAAAAACAAGAGTAAGAGTATATAGGGATTTTGGTAATTCAGTAATGTTTCCCAATTTAAAAAAAATAAATAATTAACCACCAAATTAATTGTATTTCAGACATGTAAGAATATTGATTTTGCTGATTTTCCTTGTCCAGTTTACAAGTGTCTCAGCAAACGATTATCCTCAATTTGGAAATTGCAGCAACGATAATAAAATTGATGACGAAATGAATTATCGTCTCCCTACCAGTATAATTCCTATTAAATACACGATTACTTTAGAGCCACATTTAGAACGAAATTTGCATCCAAATTTTTTTAATGGAAGTATGATTTTAGAATTCCTTCCTTCGATTGACACCGATAACATTACACTTAATATGAAAAACATCGAAATAAACAAAAATTCAATTTCAGTAGTTAATGAAACTGGAGATAGTATTCTTCTCTCGCAACTTACTATTGATAGCACAAGAGAGTTTTTGATAATAAATCTTAAAGAAACTCTTACAGCTAATAAATCATATTTCTTAAGTATTGTCAATTTCAAAGGAACTCTGAATACCGACAATGTCGGGTTTTACTTAGCAAAATATACGGATGAATACGGCGCAGAAAGGTCAGTAATTATACTTAGTTTTGTTTTACTTTAAGTAAATTTTTATTATATTTGTTAGGCTATTTGCAACAACACAGTTCGAATTTACACATGCAAGAAAAGCGTTCCCTTGTTTAGACGAACCTGCAATGAAAGCAATTTTTTCTATTAGGCTTATTAGGCCTAGAAATTACACATCAATATCAAATGAACTACCTAAAATAGTTGACGAGTAGGTTTTTACATTTTTAATCAATTCGTTGTGAAAAGATTCAGTTATGTTTTTGTAGATACATTGGGAACGGAAAATATAAAGATACCTTTGAGGATACCGTAGTGCTGTCACCATACACTTTAGCTTTCATGGTTTCCCCATTTGATTCTATTTCCAAAGATTATCAGCGGGTTGTTGCAAGACCAGAATTAATTAAAGAAGGATTAGTAGATTATGCATTGGATACTGGAATTGAACTAATAATAACACTATCTTCTTATCTTGGTATAAATTATACCTTAAATAAACTAGATCAGGTTGCTATTCCAGATGAAAACTTCGCTTTCGAGGGAATGGAAAATTGGGGATTAGTTACATATAGGTATAATGATATATATTTCAGCTACTTTAATACGCATTTACAGCATTTCTTTTTCACAGAGAAAGTTATTTGTTATTCTCAAACACAGTGTCAACTACAGAAGAAATGCAGAAAGTAACATCAACAATAGCACACGAACTATCACATCAATGGTTCGGAAATTTAGTAACGCTCCGATGGTGGAATTATTTTTGGTTAAATGAGGGATTTGCTACATATTTTCAATCATTTGCATTGTCTAGGGTAGTATGCATTCAAAGGTACCTTTTCAGGTTTAATTTTTTTTCTTTTTTTGTAGATTAGACCTACATGGCACCCAATGGATCAATTTGTACTTAATACTTTACAGTGTGCTTTTGAGAATGACATTGGTAATGACACCCAGACCATGAATTATGAAGCTAAAAGCCCAGTAGAAGAAGTACCCTATTACATTTCTTATCAGAAAGGTATTTTTGAAATTAAGTCATTATTTTATGTTCAATTTTACTTGGGTTCATTTTTAGCCGCTTCGGTGATAAGAATGTTAAGCCATTTTCTATCCGAAAATGTGTTTCAAAATAGCCTTAATTTGTACTTAAATCAAAAGTAAGTTGTTCGAACATGCAAATTTATATTTAAGAAAAGAATTTTAGTCAATTCGGTTCTACTTATCCATCGGACTTGTACAATGCCATTGAAACAGTCCTTGAAAAAAATGGAAATTCATTACAAGGACATAATTTAACTGAAATTATGTCTTCATGGACGGATCAGAAAGGATATCCAGTTGTTAAAGCTGAAATGGACTACAAAAGTGGTAAAATTACTTTAACTCAAGATAGGTTCCAAGACGACGATGAAGTAAACGACACCGATGAACTTTGGTATATTCCAGTAAACTTTGCATTTGGAGAGAGTGCGAACTTCTCTAACACTTTGCCAGAGATTTGGTTGACTGAAAGGGAAGCGACTTTAGTACAAGTATATCCTACGGACACCTGGTACATAATCAATAAACAACAAACAGGTAAGTTTTTTTATGTTAATAAAAATAATGATAAATATGGAACTATGCAAGGAGTAATGCATTTTTACAATTTTAGGATTTTATAGAGTAGACTATGACATACATAACTGGAAAAGATTAATTTCGTATCTCAAAACCACAAATTTTAAAAACATCCATTTGATAAATAGAGCTCAATTATTAGATGATTCTTTCAATTTAGCTAGAACTGGTTTATTGTCATATGATATACCATTAACACTTGGCACTTATTTAACGCAAGATTCTGAATATGTTCCTGTATCTGCTTTCTTAACAGCAACAAAATTTATTAATAAAATATTGGCATCAACTGATGTTTATGAAATATTTAAAGTTGGTTTTGATGTAACTTTATTTTGATTGTTTTCCTAATAAGAATATTTTTAGAATTATATGAATTACATATTAATTCCTTCCATGAACAAACTAGGATGGAATGACTACGATGGCGACAACCACTTGAATAAACTTACAAGAAGTGATGTAATGGAATGGCTTTGTTTATATGAAAACAGAAAGTGTAGGAATATTTCCTTAAATTTGTTTAGGGCATGGCAACAAGAAAGCGCATTTAACATTAGCCCTAATCAGCAATATGTCATTTATTGCAATGCTATAAGAGATGGAAATTATGATGATTGGAAGTATTTATTTGATAAATATAAACTTACCAAAAATGATATTGTTCGCGCAAGAATTGTCCGAGCTTTAGGATGTTCAGAAAATACCCGTATATTAAACGAGTAATGTTTTTTTATTACTGTGTATATTTTTATTGCTATGTATTTAAACATTTTATATATTTTAGATATCTACATATGATCTTAGACAAAAATAGTACTTTATTGAGAAAAGACAAAATTCAAGCATTGGTTTCTGTATATAAATCTGGAACTATTGGTCTGGAGTTTGTCTTAGATTTTCTCCAGGAAAAATATATTGAATTGCAACATTTGTAAGTGATATTTATCGGTTTCTTTCATTTAAACTAATCTTAACTTTTTTATTTGTTAGGGGTTATATTTCAAGTGACATATTGTTAGAAATTGGCGATCTACTTTCAAGTGATAATCAGTTGAAGAAGGTAAATTTTCTGCTACTATGAGTGTACTTTAATATTTTTTATTTTTTTAAGATAAGGAATATATCAATTACCTACCCGGATTTTAACAATTGTTTTGCTGATGCAATCGAAACTGTCGAGGAAAATATAGCCTGGAGCGATGAAAATTCTTATTACATCTTTAATAATATTACAGTAATTCTTCAATCTTTATGATGTTTATTAGATACTTCAAATGCTATTTAAAATATTTCTCGATTATATAAACTTACTTTAAACATCGTTTAATAAAATTATACACAATTGAAGAAGTTATTTATTGAGAAATCAATAAATTGTTATCTGCAACACGTACCTAATATACACGTAGATATATTAAAAAATATCAATACATCGCTATCTAGAATCGATTAATTTTATTACAAGTGCTACAAGTGGATTTACTGTATTTTCTGAAAGAATCAACAAAAATTGCGACAATACTATCCAGACGGTTCTATTTGTACTAATTATATATCTAATCAAGACTATTTAATCTATTATGGTATTGCGCATTAATTGTGTATTATTTACATTATTCTTTGTTTATTATTCCTACGTTTATTTATTACATCTTTTATAATTAATTTTATTGGCATACTCACCAGGAATTTTTTTTTAAAAGCCATAATAAATACTAATAAGAAAACTAACAATATATTAGATGATTTATAGTATCACGTTAAAAAACCCAAATAAAATGAACAGGAATGGAGAAACATGAAAACCACAATATGCTTAGAATGGTCATTTATTTCCTGGTTTTATGGTGAATACCAACGCCAAAATCGAACTGGAAGATATATACAAGAATATAGGGGGTATAAGAGCAAGCATGGCTATTGTGGGCCGACGTATTAATCCAAGATAAGTACGTGTGATTAATCACGAAAGTAAGATAATATCGATTAGAAGCAGGTAACTCCGATTATTTCTTGGTTGGATTAAAATTTAAAAATGCATACACATAATTTAGGAAAGGATTCCGGGTTCCACTAGAAAAGGTAGGTATAATATTAGATAATTACAGAAAGAGGTGGTTGCTAAGAAATCTAGTGTATGGTTGAAGCATTGTGCAACATAAAAAAATTAAATAGTTACGAAGTAGAATGATGGTGTCCCGAACAGATAAGAACGGTATTACGGATAAATATAGCCAAAGAAAATTTACGAAAAAAGAAAATTTTGCGGGATGTAGAACGTGAGACGTAAACAGGCCTAACGTGATCGCTCGGTTTAAAAATATTACAATTACATAAAGAACAAAATAAGGAATATTATGATCACCAAAGGAGGACATTGAAGAAACTATTAAGGAGAAAAAAATGCCTAGAAACGAAATATCATAAAATATAAATTAAAAATTCTTGCAAGAACACAAAAAAACATAACAAAAGGGTACCAAAGTAAAGTATCACATCGAAAATAGAAAAGGCTATCTGATAGGAAATGAGGAAGAGTATGCCGGAAACAAATAGCGCGAAATTTCGGGGCCGAGTTTGAAAGAATAAGAAAACATTAAAAAAACTTAGGAACAATAAATTTAATGTATTCAAAATATTTAAAAACAAAATGTAATATATAATACAAAAACTCAGTATTGTATTTATCCAAGTAAATTCAATCAACGTTTTTACTTTGGATTCAATATGAAAATAACTTTAATTATTTTTATAAAATACAGGAAATTCATATTTGCCCTGAAGTTCTACCTACGTTTGCTAATTCTCAATCCTCGGAATAAAAAATATTTTTCAATAAATTTGGTCGACTGATAAGGAACATTTTTTGCAAAAGCCCTAAAAAATTTTACCAGTTAAAGATTATCATTCACATTTGGTTTCGAAGCACTTTTGTAATGTTTTCATCCGTTGAGTGTAACGAGATAAATAAGAGATAAACATCTAAATACTCAGTTATTAATTGTACATGTTAATTGCATCATTAATAACCATGAAAAGCGATTGAATTATGCAATTTTAAAAAGTATGTGCTAGATTCAATATTTTTTAAATGCAATGAACAATACGGGCCGTAAATAAATATCATTATATTAAAACTTGTGATGTTAAAAGGTCAAAATGTTGATCAGCATCGAGCAAATTAATAAGTTGTTCGTAGAGAGATAGTAGATATTACCACATGACAATTTAAAGGGCTCATTAATACATTCCTATGGAGTATTTTTTGATAAGATAACTAGACTATAAAAATATTTTTATCGAGTTTTTTTTTAATAACAGCATTTGTACAGCGGGGTAAAGTGGTGGTAAGTCGTATCATAATTACTTTTTTTTTGTTATATGATCTTATTAGTTGCACATAAGTAAGTATAATTATTTGCTGGTTGGCGATATTTGTAATATTTAATAAATTATTTTTAAGACGAATCTTAAAAAAAAAACAGTTTCATTAAATTTCTTTTAATAATCAAACAATGTACCTTTAATTCACAAACTGTTCTACTCATAAAGATAATTTTTCGGTTAACACAACTATAGTTGTATAACTATAGCTATACAATCACCATTACTAAAGAAACATACATTCCTTTTTTGATGTAACGACAACAAGTCATAATTATTATCTCAACTAACTGATGTATGATACACTCATGTGTATTACATATCTCCAGCAATATGTAGAATTAAGGAGAGTAAAGATAAAATAATTTATATTGTTTACCAGGAATTTTTGCGAGTTAATAAATTTAATTTAAGAGAAGTTTTTTATACACATGGAAAAATATTTAAATTTCCCCTACTGCTATCTTTAAAATGCGTTTTGGTTTACTTTCCTTGAAATCCTCTTCTATCTTAATTATTAAATTTCATTTTCAGCTTAATACAAAATGCTTCTTAAGACGTTGCCAATATTGTCTATATTGGCACTATCACAATGTGGACCTATTATGAAAGAGGATCCGCCCTTAAGGTTAACCATGATTTCAAAAGAACAAATTGAGTATGAAATTCAATTGACTTTGAATGAAGACTTTGCTAAGACTAAGAAGTTTGATGGTGTTACTAAAATCCATTTTAAGGTAGAAAAACCAGAAAATTTTATTTATTTTCACTATGTTGGAGACCTTGAGAAAGCAAAAGTTAAACTATTTAACAATTCAAACGAAGTTAACGTCGATGATTTGAAAAACATAATTAACAGTGAAATGTACAAATTGCAAATCAACGAAAAGTTTACCGACAGTGAAAAGTATACAATGGAAATTACATACACGGGAAATTTATATGATGAAAGTTTGTACGGGTTTTACATTAGCAGTTATGGTGATGATAAGTAAGTTCTAAGCTAAAAAATGGGAGTAGTGCGAAGTGTAAATTATTGTAATTTTATTTTCAGCCATCTAGTCACCACCCAATTTGAACCAATTCATGCAAGAAAAGCATTTCCATGTTTCGATGAGCCCTCATATAAGGCAACTTTTGATATTACTATTCAACATCCTAAAGGGTTTACAGCATTGAGTAACACAGAGGGGAAACCCACCGAAAATCCGGATTTTATTGTTACAAAATTTAAGAAAACAGCAAAAATGCCAACTTACTCGGTTGCCTTTGTCGTGTCTCAATTTAAAAAAAATTTTGGATCATCGTCAAATTATAAAGTGTGGGCCAGGGAAGACCAACTTCCAAATTCTGACTTTGCTGCGATAAGAACATTTAAAATCGTCGATGAACTTAGACAATTATTTGGAGATATAGCTCTAGAAGAACCAATGTCTAAAATTGATCAAGTGGCCGTACCAGATTTTGCTGCCGGCGCGATGGAAAATTGGGGTTTGGTTACTTATAAGTATGGTCTTTATTAAATTGCTATAAAAAAATATAAAATATTATTTTATTCAAATATTTTAGGGAAAATATGCTACTTTGGGGAGATGAAATTGCCACGACAAGAGACCAGCAGTTAGTTTTATTAGTGGTCGCTCACGAGTTGAGTCATTTTTGGTTTGGAAATTTAGTCACTTTGGATTGGTGGAGTAACACTTGGTTAAACGAAGGATTTGCAAGATATTTACAATACATTGTTGCTGAAAAAGTGAGTAACTTTATAACTACGAACATTTTTCAGCAGATCGAATTTTCTTATTTAGGTTCAAGCGACTTGGGAAATGGCAGATCAAATTGTTTTCGATTCTCAACAAACCGTTTTCCAAGATGATGCTTTGCGGAACGTATTGCCACTGTCATCCCCTGAAGAGGATATAAACACTTTGGAAGAAATTGATAATAAATTTAATTCTATAGGTTATGATAAAGGTAACATATATTATTGTTAATGTTATTTATAAAGTGGTACTATTTCAAATTATAATACACTATTTCAGGCAGCAGTATTATTCGAATGATGGCTAATTTCGTTGGAAAAGAAAAATTCATGGATGCATTAAAAATTTACGTTGAAAAGAAGTAAGTAGAGATTAACTTGGTATTTAAAAAATGGTGGCGTGTTATTTAATTTTAAACACTTCTAGTGCATTTAATAACACCAACCCTACCATACTTTTTAATGATATAGGAAGCAATATTGATAAATCAGTACTTCCTGAAGGTAAAACTTTGGATATAATTATGAATGAATGGATATGGAAGCC
>JAWQRP010000318.1:0-31585 GCA_033557875.1 Quadriops clusia
GAAATCTGAAAAGTTCGAAACGTATTCAAAATTCCCGCGACGAGATAGATATACGTTGTCGTTGACGTTAGAGAAGGACACATGCCAATGTTTACAAACAAGTTTTTTACTGGTCAGCCACCTTAAGATGGCTGCAATTACACGAAATAATTGTTTATACATACATATTTTAATATGGTTATAGAAGACGATACCGAGGCAATTTTTTTTAATCGGGATTACATCAGTGCTTCTACAAATTGTAGTACGAACAATTTCGTATAATTTAGTGTTAAAAAAATAGTTAAAAAAAATTTTGTGAATTATGAAAAAGAAGAGATGATGTGCGTTGCATTTTAACAAAAATTATATAATTTATGGATTTCTATGTACTTAAATTAAATCATTAGCGAAGAATTGAAAAAAAATGTTGAGACAAAATAATTTTAATTTATAATAAACAAATAAAATAAGATATTACAAATAAAATAAGATGTAACAAATAAAATAAGATATATCAAATAAAATAAGATATAACAAATACGATAACCATATAACTTCGATTAACCCTCTCTTCAATTCCAGGTGAGCAAGTCCGCATCCTCAGCTATAACAAAAGCGGAGAATGGTGCGAAGCCCACTCGTCCTCAAACCAAGTAGGCTGGGTCCCCTCGAACTACGTAACCCCAGTTAACTCCTTAGAAAAACACTCGTGGTACCATGGCCCCATCTCGAGGAATGCCGCCGAATACCTCCTCAGCTCGGGCATCAACGGGAGCTTCTTAGTGCGCGAATCGGAGAGCAGCCCCGGCCAGCGCAGCATATCCCTGCGTTACGAAGGCCGGGTGTACCATTACCGGATAAACGAGGATTCCGAAGGAAAGGTTTTCGTGACGGCCGAGAGCAAGTTCAACACGCTAGCCGAGTTGGTCCATCACCACTCGATGCTCTCCGATGGGTTAATCACGCAGCTGCTGTACCCGGCGCCGAAGCATAACAAGCCAACGGTATTCCCGCTCAGCCCCGAGCCGGATGAATGGGAAATAAATCGGACCGATATCGTGATGAGGCACAAATTGGGCGGAGGGCAATATGGCGATGTCTACGAGGCGGTTTGGAAGCGATACAACATGACGGTTGCCGTGAAAACGCTGAAAGAAGACACGATGGCGCTCAAAGACTTCCTAGAGGAGGCTTCCATTATGAAGGAAATGAAACACCCGAATTTGGTGCAATTGATGGGCGTGTGCACGAGAGAACCTCCCTTCTACATCATAACCGAATTTATGAGCAAAGGCAACCTGCTAGACTACTTAAGGAACGCCAACAAAGAGCACATAAACGCCGTCGTACTTATGTACATCGCCACGCAAATCGCCAGCGGAATGAGCTATCTGGAAAGCCGCAGCTTCATCCACCGGGACTTAGCCGCCAGGAATTGTTTAGTCGGCGAGAACCATCTAGTGAAAGTCGCCGACTTCGGGTTGGCCAGACTGATGAGGGACGATACTTACACCGCTCATGCCGGGGCAAAATTCCCCATAAAATGGACGGCCCCCGAGGGACTAGCCTACAACAAATTCTCCACAAAATCTGACGTTTGGGCCTTCGGGATCCTATTGTGGGAAATAGCTACTTACGGAATGTCGCCTTATCCGGGAGTGGACCTAACGGACGTCTATCACATGCTGGAGAAAGGCTATCGCATGGAATGTCCCCCTGGATGCCCCCCGAAGATCTACGATCTTATGAAACAGTGTTGGCAATGGAACGCCCACGATAGGCCTACTTTCAAGGAGATCCATCACGCTCTTGAGAATATGTTTCAAGAGTCGAGTATAACGGAGGAGGTCGAGAAACAGCTTCAGGGAACCGAGGGACTCGTCCCTTTAGGCACGCCTCATCTTTCCTACAAAAAGTCGCATTCTGGCAGCACCGGTAATATCCATGGGCTTGGATTGTCGGAACCAAGCAATCAAGGTATTGTATAACAATATTTATATTGTATAAAAATATTTATATTGTATAACAATATTTAAATTGTATAAAAATATTTATATTGTATAACAATATTTAGTAGGTACCTGCATAAAATTTTATGATTATTTTAATTATTCGGATTTTAGGTCATAAAATATATGTTTATATTTTGCTCAACGTTTTATTTTTATTAACTAAACTTTAATCAAGATACAAACAACATTAATAGAATTTATAACCAAACTATTAAAAATACAAAATACTTTAATAATCATTTTTTTTAAGAGAAATTTATTTTCACAATTAAAATAAGAAGAAATATTTTGAAACAATTTGTCAATAGTAGGAAATTTCAAAATTCATGTTTTAATCTCTTGAAGAAGTTTTAATCAATAATAACGAAGCGTTGAGCAAATTATAAACGTATATTTTATGATTTAAAAACCCTATAATTAAAATAATAAATAATTAAATATAAAAGGTCAAAGGAAAAATAAATTAAGATATTGAATTTTTTAGTTAATTAATTAGTTATTAATTGAAGAAAAATACAAAAGTAAATCAACTTAAACTATTAATTTCAAAAGATATAATTAATATATTTTAATTTAAAAATTATCCCAAAAAGGAAAACAAAATTGAGAATTAAATCACTTACATGTAGTCAAAGTAAAAATAAAAATAAACTTAAGTGCAGTAAATGTAGTGTATGTAATAAAATTTGATTATGTAAATTGCAACTAAACCAGCTAATAAAATTGAAGGGATACTCTCATTACAAAAACAAACACTCTAGTAAATAAACTAACAATATAGAATTAAATAATTAGTTGCATATACCACACATAAAATAAGGAGGACAGAGAAAATTACAAATTTAATTTTTATAAAGGTATGTCGTTAATATCAGTTCGTTTGTTAAAACAAATAAAATTGTTATTCTTTTCGAATTTATCTATTTTTAGACTGTCTAGGAGTTTCAGAGACACTACAACTTCTGCCTTTTTTGCAATTCAAAAGACTATCACCAAAATACCAACTAAACTAATTTGAAGGTAGGCAACACAACATACGCGTGCGATAATAATATTAGTATCGCGCGTGTATGTTGTGTTGCCTACCTTCAAGTTAGTTTAGTTGGTATTTTAGTGATAGTTCTTTGGATTGCACAGAAGGCAGTAGTTGTATAGTTAATTAATTATCAAGATGATAATGATAATAATAAGACAATAATGGTAATAATTAGTTGTAAGGAACGCCTGGGCTATAATAAATCGTTTAAATTAAATAGAGTAAATGTAGAATATGTACTAAAATTCGGTACACGTAAATTGCAAATAAATCAGCTAATGAGTGTAAAACAACCTTCTCATTATGAAAACAAACATTCTAGTAGACAAACTAACAATATAAAATTAAATAATTAGTTAAAAATATTAGATACACACAACATGAGGAGGACAGAGACATTTGCATATTTAATATGCATAAAGGTCTGTAGTTAATATCAGTTTATTCAGTAAGACAAATGAAATTGTTATTCTTTTGAGTTTATCTATTTTTTAGATTTTCTAGGAGTTTCAGAACAGTACAACTACTGTCTTCTGTGCAATCCAAAAAAGTATCACCAATCTAACTTGAAGGTAGGCAACACAACATACGCGCACGATAATAATTATTATTACGGGGCGCGTATGTTGTGTTGCCTACCTGAAAGTTAGTTTGCATGCTGTTTTTGATAGGTTTTTCTATTGCACAGAAGGAAGTAATTAAACTGTTAAATAATTATTATCAAAGTGATTTTTTTATTTTATTTATTTGATAATGATAATTATAATAACAATAAGATAATAATGACAATAATTATCCGTAAGAAACTCCTAAACTATAATAAAAGGGATAGATTCTAAAGAATACCACCAACTTAATTGTCCTTCGGCAACCTGGCAGTCTAAGAGTTGGAATCAGAAAATCTTTATAATTAATATCGTTTAAAAGAAATATGTCTATTTTATTAATCAATAAAAATATGAAAGAAGAGAAATCAGTGATAACAAGTAGATCTAATACAACAAACTGAACCATTTTTAACTATCTTTTTTTTAAACAAATTATTTGAAAATAATACATATATAATCCTTCCAAGCGCCAACTAGTGATAGCACCTCAAATATATATTTATCGCTTCCCATTTTTGCTATCTGTATTCCCGATAAAAATTAATATTATGTTAGTTCTGGTGATAGATAATAAAGCTTTTGTTCCTCCATAACACATTTTCTTCTTGACCAGATAACTTCCAAGCAACGAAACTCACAACGTTCATCGGTGGCCAGAGCAACTTGAAGAACAGCGTCCAGATGCGGAGGCCGACGAACAAAAAGGGCAAGCAAGCGCCAGCCCCCCCGAAAAGAACTAGGTAAGTATTCTCACGACAGAAGCATCCAGCCGGACTACATCTTCCTCATTTTCAGCCTTCTGTCTTCTTGCAGTTCTTTCCGAGATAGCACTTTCGACGATCAGGGTCAAGCCGAAAATGCCGGTGATGAAGGAGGTGATATAAATGGTATAAGTAAAAGATTTAAAGGTATCATTCATTTCATTTTAGGGTTTGTCGCGAGTGGCTACTAACACACGTTATCTCAAATTTTCAAGCTTCCGTCTCTAATCTTGCTTTGACCTCACTGTCTTACTACATGCTAATAAAACAACAACTAACTAAATTAAAACAGTACATAATGTGTGAAACTACATAATATAATATCACGTAAATCACGGTGATAGACAGACATTAACAACTGTGTGATTAAATGTCGCTTTTAGTTTAAATGTTGTACATAATTTCTTGCTTTTAATTGTTGCAAACTTATTATAGTTTAAGCCGCCTTATTAATGTACATTAACAAAAAAAGTGCCCTAAAATGATTATCCCTTTTTAAGTTAGGTTAAACTTAACAAAACCAGACTTTCTCTGCGAGAAAGTTGAAAGCAATCATCGTCTTACTGCTCTCTGTGATAACCAATTGACCGAAACTTGCTTGTGGTATTTTCGCTTATTTTCCTTTTTTATTCGAAATTCTTATAATTTTCTTTTGTTCTTATGTGGCCTTGTAGGGATAACAAGAGACTTACAAAATTTAGCGGCAAGTAACAAAGGTGATAGTGAAAGCGAGCTTCAGGACCAAACCCCCGACACGGACGACTCGGGGGCTCACTCGTACCCGGAAGTTTCGGTTAGCGGCTCATTCGGAATCCCTACGATGGGGTCTTTTAAACGGGCCCCCATTATGGGCAATAGGGGCCTCGAGCAAAGAGGGAAAAAATCCAAAACCTACCCGCCTAAGGAGAACCAAACGGTAAGTGATATAAATTAGGTCTTTAATAATGTATTTCAAACCATTAGTTTGTAGAATTATTTATTGCGGATTTTGTTGGATAATTTCAGAAATGATACATTTTAAAATTGATATTCATTTTGTTTACATTATTTCAGGTGCAAGTGGCCGCCCTAGAAGTTCAAAATGTGCGTAAGGCGATAAGCAGGTACGGAACGCTCCCCAAAGGAGCGAGAATCGGAGCCTACTTAGAGTCCTTAAGGCAAAGCGGAATCTCCAACTCGCAGGACCAACAACAACAGCCTTCGAATCCGGTCTTATTAGAGCAAAAAGAAGCGCCCCCGCGATCGCTTTCACCAAGGACTAACATCCGAACTCAGCCCCAAATGATCCGAAGCAATTCGTCTAGCGGGGTCACCACATTCCACGCTCCTCACCCTCCGAACTCTCCCACGGCTGCGAAATTCCACAGGAATAAAAATCAAATTCCTCGGACAAACACCGTCGACGTCGGCAGCAGCTTGAGGACCTTTAAGTCTTCTCAACATCAAAGTAGTTTCCGAGGGGGCAGCCCGTCGCGCTCAATTCAACCTAGTCTTGCCGATTTGGAGTTTCCTCCGCCCCCGACGGACTTACCTCCGCCTCCGGAAGAGTTCGACGGACCGATCGACGTCGTCGACGGCGGTTTCGTCTTGATGACGACCTCCGCGGAATTGAAGAAGAAGAGAGTACCAATTTCTCCGCTGACATCGAAAAAACTGACTGAAGAAGTGGAAGCCTATGAAGTTGGGGACGTGAGCAATTTGCAGCCTTCCGTGGAAGAAGCGAGTTCGAGATTTGGGGTGAGCTTGAGGAAACGAGAGCCTTCCTCGGATAGCTGCAATAGCTTCAAGGAAGGGAGAGAAGATAGAGATAGAAGTCCGCAAAGGACCAGCTTGAGCCTAACGAGTCCGAGCCAGGAAGGCAAAAGCCCCATGAGTATTGATTCTGATGTTCCTGCTATCGGGTCGCCCCTTGACCCGCTGCCTCCACCTCCTATGTTCCCTGATTGTGGTGAGTACATTGTTCTTTTATTTACTTTTTTATTTATACATATGTTTAATGCAACGATATAGAAAACATGGATACAGTCTCGGGCTATTTGGACTGTTATCGAGCTAGATGCGACATGCAAACATTTGCGATTTCTTCAATTAAAGTAATAAGATGGCTTAACGCTGGGGTCTATAGTCATTTTCGCGCGCTAATTTTTTAGATTACAATATTCAAAAATGGTTGGACGGAATGATACCAAATTTTATATTTATGCTTTACACACCATTATCTAGGGAATGAGCTATTTTGTGTGAATGCATTTATCAATATATAAGTTTACTAGTATGTAAAATACTTTTAGCTAACAAAATTCTGAAACGGTTTAACCAAATATGATGAAACTTCGGGAACATAAAATGTATCGATGAAACTAGGGAATGAGCTACTTTTTAGATCCATATTTTTTCCCAAAATGAGTCTTATTCCACAAGCTTAATCCCATTCATTTCGCCTATCAATATTTTGTGGAAATCTGAACAATATTAAAGATTAAAGCAAATTTTATCAAAGTTTTATATATGTAATGAATATTCATGTATTCCCTTTTTTTTACAAACATAGACACATTTATGGATATAAGTTAAATACGATATATTTTGGTTAACTTACATGAAAAAAAAACTGTGCAAATTTACTTTGATACGCTGATTGGTTTATGCCTACCAGGAACGATATATATAAGATGCCTGCTTATGAGAAGGACAAGAATAAAAACGTATTTCTTTTGCATGATATCAGAGTCAGGACTTTGTTCCCATTGCATGGCTATATCCATTTTTTCTATATATCGTTAGTTTAATACCAATTTTTTTTAATAATTAAATAATTTTAAATAAGTTAAATTTATTTAATACTTCTTTGCTATATATTTTACTAGCAGACCCGTCGTTCTTCGAACGATACTTAAAAGGGGCAAGTGTGAAATGTACATTGAGGAAGTGAAAAGAGAGGCGAAGATATTGTTTCAATGAGAAGAATAGGTGTACCTGTTTTTAAATAGATAACATATTTTATTTTTTTCATCTTAACCATCTTTTCGTCTCTTTCCCGTTTCACCCCGTCTCGTCCCGTCCTGTCCCGAACCATTCCTGTATTTTAAATTAAATTTATTTTTACTTTTTTTAATTTTAATTTTCTTTATTTCAAGATATTTCATTTCATTTCTTTTTCTGTTCTCGTTTCCGGTTCAATCACCATTCCCAATCTAATTTCCCGTACTATCCCGTACCCTTCCCTTATTTCATTTTAATTTATTTTATTTTACCTCATTTTCCTTCCCGTCGCGTCGTCACGAACAAATGACACTATGAAAATAACATTTATTTATAGATTCGAATTGTAGATAACCTAGGAAGAGTGAATTGAACAATGTTTATGAAATATTATATATTAGAATACCCAGCAGAGATAATATAAATATTATATTAAAAAGAGATAAATACCCTGCTTTTATGTAATAAATACATAAAAGCAGGGTATTTATCTCTTTTTAATATAACGTTTATGAAATAATATAAAGTTCTTTTCTTTCTGTAAAGCGTTGTATGAGTACTTCCGAAATAAAATTAAATTCTTGAAATCAATGGTTACTCGGCAAATATCTAAGAAACTGCTCTAATTTGAAAAAAAAATGTATATAAAAGTTTTTTTTATTTTCTTGAAAATAATAAGAACAAACAATAAATAAGGATATAAAAATAAAACAACTAGCTATTAATAATGGATATAGAAAAAAATGTAATAAATAAAATCATTATTAAGAAAATCAATAAACTTCTAACAGAAAGATATAACAGCAAAGAAACAAATATAACATCGAAATTTGTATAATAATTGAACAACATTATATGGAGAACTAAATAATAATTCATAAGATAATTATTAATATAATAGACAAAAGTGAGCTGTTTAGAATAAAATGTGGTGCTTGTTAGATAGAAGAGATTGGGAGAAAAGTAAAAATCAAAATACATGAAGTCGTAGAAGGTAAAATATTCTGCTTTTCGTAAACACTTAAATTATTTTGGATATAAAACCAATAAAAATAAAACTATTAAATTAAAGTAACAAAAGTTTGAGATTAACATCACTAGAAAGAAACTTTAATTAATTAATTGAAGCGAAATAGTTCAAAATTGACGACATCAATACAATGAGAAACACCTCCAAGTCTTTTCGAATTGAATTGAATTTGAAATTAATTTAATTTCTACTTATTCTATTTTTTTAAATTTCAGATGACAAATTTCTTGACCAAGAAGCTCAAGAGCTCGAACCCAGCCCCGCTTCCGAAGACAATAACAAATCCTCCTCCAAAGTGTTCAAAAACAACAAGCTGGTCAAAGAGATGGAGCTGAAGCTGATGGCGGAGATCAAGGAGAGAGCCGACCTGAAGACCAAGAACCCCCTCGAATCTCCCACCGATAACGTAATGGCTGTGAGTAGCATAAGTCACGACCCCGTCGCCCAGCTCGTCTCCGAGCTGTCCGAGAGCTTGAACCTGGAGAAAGACTCGGACAAGTGCGGCAGCAGGAAGAATTCCCAGGGCACCATCGTGCCGATCAAGAACGAGAATGGGGCCTTCGTGCACGCCCTCAAGAAGACCGACCCGATCCTCAAGAAACCCATGCAGAAGGACAAGAGCGAGTCTAGCGATTCGGGTATTATAATCGACTTCAAGTCGCGGCTGAGAAAAGTAGACAACGGGAACGAGAAGAAGGATCGGGAGAACGAGGATAAGGTTTCTGAGGTTAACAAGAACATCGTGGATAACGAGCCGCAGGAGAGTAACAACAAACGGGAGAGTACTGCGAGTTCGGACAGCGGGAATTTGAAGATTGACGAGAGCGACGACAAGCGGAAAAGTACTGGTAGCATTAGTAGTTTGAAGAAATTGTGGGAGACGAAGGAGACTGGGGACAATACCGGTAATGTGCAATTAAGCCCGAAGCTTTCCATTAGGAATAATAAAAACGAAACCGAGATTATTAGTGAAGTTTCTCCGATCGACACGTCGGACGATTCGACTAAGGTGGGTAAAAACGAGAAACGAGTTTGGCCACCGAGCGGGGAGGAAAAGCCGGTCATCCCGGTGAAGCCCCCCGTTAAAGCGGTTAAGCCGATAATCGCCAATCGGCCGACGGGGGCCGCTATTTACGCCACGCCAATTCAGACGCCAAATACGAATAGTATTAAGCCGCCGATCTCCGCCAAGCCTACGAATTTAGACAGCAAAACCCCCGAGGACGACGTGAAGACGAACATGGCGGACAAGGGGGGCAAGGAGAACATCCTGGAGATTTCCCAAGCTTTAGAGTCGACCCTGAACAGTATTAAATCCAACTCGACCGTCTCCTCGACGACCTGGCTCCAGATATCGGACAAGATCGGAATGCTGCACACCTCTTGCATGGATTATGCGGACAACGTAGTTCCTGCTCACACGAAGTTCCAATTCCGCGAGCTGCTGACGCGGCTCGAGAGCCAGGCGCGGCAGCTGCGCACCTCGGGCTCTCGGAACTCCACGGAGAACGCTCGATACGTCAACGAAGTTAGTAATACTATAAAGGATGTAGTGAACGTAGTGCTTCGGTAAATTGACCCTCGATTCCTTGAATACTTTAGATATTCGACTGTGTAGGACCACTATTTAATTTTCCCTTAGGTAAGTCAGCATTTATCAACAAGGTTTATACATATGTGTGTGTGCGTGTTCGGATATTTTTTTTTTTTTGTTCTATTACATGTAATATTACATTTTATTGTGATATTATAATTTTCGTCATATTACATTTTTTGTGATGTTACGATTTTTGTCATATTATGATTATTGTAATATTACAATTTTTGTCATATTACGATTTTTGTCATATTACGATTATTATAATATTATGATTTTTGTAATATTCTGTTTTTTGTATTATTTGTTTTGTTTTATTTTTCATACTATGCTGGCAGTTTGTTTTAGGAAACACAGTAATTTAGGTTATGTTCAACTTGACAAGTATGGTGATTTTTGTGTTAATTGGTTGTGTCAAGTGTGACAGATCTGTCATTTTAGAGAAATTACTAATTCTTCTTTGTGATTTAATTCGTTCAATTTAAATCGTTTCAATTTAGTTAAATCAGTGAGTATAGTGAGTTATACCACAGATAACCAGACAGCTCATCTAATGCTTTTCATTAGAAATGTGAAGGGTTGCCTAAGTTGCAAGATAATTCAAAGAATAGAAGGAGAAGAAGAAAAAACAACCAATTATGCCTATAAAAAATGCAATGCTTTTACCACTCTCCACGACTTATTTTAACTCCCGAAAGCCTATGAAATCTCGCATCATGTTATGCCGTGCTGGTCTCAAAAGTGAAAACCTGTTAAAACTAAATACGATATCGTTTTTAAGAAATAAAACGTTTAAATTTGACATTTATTGCCAGTAGCGCCATCTTAAAAAAGATGCCAGAACATACCCAAAAAGATGCCATTTCAGGCTCAAAACCGCAACCATTTTCCCTATCTGATGAGCTATCTGGTTATCTGTGGTTATACTCACTGGTTAATGTATTAATTTACTTAAATGTATTAATTTGGTTCAATGTTCTAATCAATTTTTAGCCAATGATTTTAACATTCTTTTATAATATATCTTAAAGCAAAGTCTCCAGCTCGTAACAAACATTTATTTTAATTATTTTCACGGAACTGTGATATCAGTAGATTGTTTTATGTATTCATAAGCTCAACCATCCTCTTTTATCCACCTGAGATTTTATTTTATTCCTTTTTACTTTATCGTTACAACTAGTACCTTAAATATTTTATCGGATTTTCAATATAAGAAGCCTGCTTTTCCCAAATCCACTTCAACACCACTTTTATTTAAAGTTTTTATTTTTGTAAAATTTTTATTGTTGTTATTTGTGTTCGTTTTAATGCAAAAATGTTCATTTAGAAACACATTGATTTTAATCAATCAAATTAATTTTAATCAATAAAATTAATTTTAATCAATCAAATTAATTTTAATACATGAAATTAATTTTAATAAATCAGATTAATTTTAATAAATCAGGTTAATTTTAATAAATGAAATTAATTTTAATGAATGAAATTAATTTTAATAAATGAAGTTAATTTTAATAAATCAAATTATAATAAAATAAAATTATAATACAATAAAATGAATCGAACTACAATGAAATTGTATTATAAAAAAACTACGTTGTGCTGCTACTATTTCCATTCAATTGCTTATTACTTCTTTAAATTAATTTCTCTTAATTATTCATTTAAAGCACCGATACTCCTCTTATATATTAAAAACCTACATAAAATAATGCATAATACTAATATTTATAAAGTGAAATTTATATGTAACTATTAGCCATACATAGAAATTGAATTGAATACAGTGGCATGTAACGATATAAAATATGCTAGTCTTATTTTGTAATGACTTGTGTCTGGATGTTTTTGAGTGTCGGACAATAGCTCCTAAGTTAATAACGGTATATTACTCTAGAGTCACTATAAGATACTAATTTTGTACAACCCAAAGATAAAAATACCTAAATTAGAGTAAGTAGTTTTGTGTCATGATCGGATCGAGCTCTTTCCTGCCGAACAAACTATTTTTAACGATATACACCTGTATTTAATAATTTATTCTTAATATATTTGTAATCAGTGCGTTTATTGTACATATTGTATTAAAGGTACGTTTTAAATTATAAATGTAATTAGCACTAAGTTCGTTGTTTAAGGGGTTCATACGACGCGACTGCGGGAAAGATTTCCATCCATTTTTTGTGTATACTGATGATTATGCTCATTCTTAATTATTATTATTATTTATATTTAATATTATGAAAGTATTTTTTAAAATATTTACATTCTGCATATTGCATACTGCATTTATGAATGCATATTTGCGTATTATCACATATATTATATGTGGAATTATAAAGGCATATGTGTATTATAAATGCATTTTGCAAATTATAAATGCATTTTGGAAATTATAAACGTATTTTGCAAATTATAAATGCCTTTTGCAAATTATAGATGCATTTTGCAAATTATAACTGCATTTTGCATATTATAACTGCATTTTGCAAATTATAAATGCGTTTTGTATATTATATATGCATATTTGCATATTATAAATGCATATTTACATACTACAAATTATCTGAGATTTATTTTGTAAAATTTGAATTTTTAATTTTTACGTCAATCATCGAGGATAAAAATTTATTTATGAATAAAACATTATTATGTATTTAATTGGTACGTACATAATAGTTTTGAATATATGCGAAAATCAAAACGATTCCAATAAGCGAAGTAATCTATTGAATTAGATCGAAGGTTTACTTTCATTTTTTGTGTTAAAAGAACATAGCAATTTTTCAAAGTAACAACGATATACTCAATATTTGTGCAACAAAAATAGAACCAGTGAGATGTTACACATAGCTGCTAAATGTCGGTTTATTGCGAATTTAAATACTTAGTATGTTTACCTTGACAAATCAGGCATTTGTAGGATAACTTAAACTTAGAGGTTTCCCCAAAATGTGGACCATTTTTATTTTATTTTCTGAAGTGCGTAAAATTGCGATGGTTTTATTGTTTCGCGGTTAATTGCTTAAGAATAACTTTGTTGTTTAAATTTCGTAACACAAAAATAAATTTCGTAGAAGAAAAATAAATTACATAACACAAAAATAAATTTCGTAGAAGAAAAATAAATTTAGTAACATAAAAATAAATTTGATAACATAAAAATAAATTTAGTAACACAAAAATAAATTTAATAACACAAAAATAAATTTAGTTTTGCAAAAGGTCTTTAATATTAAATAATATATATATAATATAATATATTAAATGGTTTCGATATATAAGTAATGTTTAATTTATCAAAGTAATGGTTTACTTATTAAAGTAATGTTTTAGTTACGTACGTATCTTATGCTCCTTGAAAATAAATATGCTCTTTCAAAATAAATATGTTCTTTCAAAATAAATATGCTCTTTCTAAATAAATATGCTCTTTCAAAATAAATTTGCTTTCAAAATAAATTTGCTCTTTCAAAATAAATTTGCTCTTTCAAAATAAATTTGCTCTTTCAAAATAAATTTGCTCTTTCAAAATAAATATGCTCCTTCAAAATAAATATGTTCTTTCAAAATAATTATGCCCTTTCAAAATAAATATGTTCTTTCAAAATAAAAATGCTCTTACAAAATTAATATGTTCTTTCAAAATAAATATGCAAGTTCAAAATAAATATTATCCTTTGGACTTTAAAAATTCAGTTAAATATTTCCGTTTTACAAAGAGCCTGAATCGCAATTTTACGCATTTTCCGACGAGACAAAGGAAAATCGATTGAAACGACTGTGCCATTATTGAGAGTTTTTCAAATTATTGTGAATGAGATGCACGTTTCCTCAAGGAATTATTCTAAATCTCTCCATAGCTAGTTTCCTTTATACATTAAGTGATTATCATGACTACCCGAAAGTCTGCGCTGTCAATAGCTTAACGATACATATAAGCACTTGTCAGCTGTTTTGATATTTTTTGTATATATATCTATGCTGCATTTTGTACAGGCTTTAGATAGGGAATAACAGACTGTATCTATTTAAAAATAAATTTGCTAATAATTTCAAGATTTGTCTTTTGGAGCCGATCAAGACCGATCCCAGTTTTCCTCTCCCTGGAAGAAATTTTAAGGAAATGAAAAGGAATGAAGATCGATTCATTGATACATGTTTATTTTATGATTATTATTTATTTCAATGTTATTTATATATATTTACATATATATATTTAGTTCCATAATACTTATTTAGGCATTACTTATTTTGACATTACTTACATTATTTCTTACTTGCTTGGTTGAATTTATTGCAACATTATATACTTTGTGATTATTATTTATGTTATAATAATTATCATATTTTTATTTGGTGTTTAAAAAAAGATCTGTAATAATATCAAAGCGGTCTTAGAAGTTTCGGTCAAATTGTCAGAATCCAAAAATCGATTTTTAATGATGTTTCTCGTCTTTAGCTGTAGCTGCCGGAGAAGAAACTGGTTTGATTTGTGGAGCTACTGGAAGAGATGGCCTTTTCGGAGGATTATTCTGGTCAGAAGTCGTCTCTCGAGTTTTGCGCTAGAAACAAATATTTTTAGAATAATATGGTAGACTTATGAAACTCAAGAAAAACAGAATAAACCTGATATGAAACCTGTAATGAGGTAAGTTAACGAAAAATAAAAATACTTACACAGAAGGCTTAAATGAATGAAATTTTGTTAGGAGCTTAATTAGTTGGTTTTTTAGTATTTTCTTTTAAATTTTATTTGATTAAATTTGAAGTAGTGCAAATTTTAAATAATATAACTTTAAAATACAACAAATTTGATATGGGCTATAAAATAAGCTATAAATAAATCAAATTAGAAGTAATATATCAAATTAGAAATAAAATGAAAGAAAACAAATTTTAAATGAAGCAAATTTTAAATGATACAAATTTTAAATGAAACAAATTAAGCGCTTAATCCAAACTTATAGAAAAAAGTTTGAACCAGAACACGTTGCAATCTGAATTTAGAACATATTTTTGTCTTTTTTAAATTATGTAATAGCACATATATGTGGTAATAGGTATATATTAGCACAATAATAATAGATATAATATTTAAATTAAGGGGCCCCCCTTTAATGTTGGGGTTTAGGGATTTCCCTAGTTGCACTTCCGGAGGGTAATCCTGGCCGAGGGACCGGTTGGAATGCGTATTGGGGTCTATTGTCAGCGGCTTCCCGAACATGGCGCTGAGTGTTTGATTGAGGCGTAGGGTTGCGATTGACTGGTTGTGGCAAAGGTTGAATGGGTGCGATAGGGTTAACGGGTTTTGGCCGATCTGCTGCTTCACGGGCTCGACGCTATTTGAAAAAGTTAAGAAAAGTAAATAAATAGAGTGCTCTTGAAAATGAAAGTTGTGAGGAAGAATGAAAACATAAACAAGAAGTAAAGGGAAAGAAAGTAAATGAGAAAGAAAGTAAAGGAGAAAGAAAGTAAATGAGAAAGAAAGTAAAAGAGAAAGAAAGTAAATGAGAAAGAAAGTAAAAGAGAAAGAAAGTAAATGAGAAAGAAAGTAAAAGAGAAAGAAAGTAAAAGAGAAAGAAAGTAAAAAATAAAGAAAGTAAAAAATAAAGAAAGTAAAAAATAAAGAAAGTAAAAGAGAAAGAAAGTAAGAGAAAGAAAATAAAAGAGCAAGTAAATAAAAGAAAGTAAAAAATAATTTGCAAAGAAATAAAGTGTAAACCCAACTTTTTAATCCTCCGATTTAATAATAATGGGACACACTGTATACGTATGTATATTACAAGTAACGATTAAATTTATAGAATAAAAAAATAAATGAAAAATACAATAAAAGTAATAAATAAAATATTATACTTACTCCTACAGCAGCAGGAATGGGCACAGCTGCATTTCCAGTACTGGGTCTAGTATCAGCAGGCTTGCCGTTTGGTTGTAAATTAAAAGTTCCCGATGGGGGACGTCCTTGATTGTTCGTTTGGGCATTAACAGCCACAAAAGCGATCACAAGGAGACATACAACAGATAACTGTAATTTCAAGAACAATATAATAATAGTAGATAATATAATAATATAAGACAATATAATAATAATATTAGACAATATAATAATAATATTAGAGAATATAATAATAATAAACAAAAATTATTAACAAAAAAAATTGAAATTTATTAAAAAAAAAAATATATAAAAAGATAAACTATCACGAAAAATATTTAAAAAAAGATACAAAAAAACAAATAAAATCATTACGATAAATATCAAAAATTACTTACTTGATGCATCTTGACTTTCGGTATCGGTCAGACTATACCAACAAGAACCGCTCATACCCTTTTATACCATTTTCTCAAGCCGCCTTAATTACATAAGCAATAATTTTTTCCGTATCAGCTGACCCGACGCCAAGATATAAATAAACAAAAGTAACGAAGGTCGCAGTTTACCGTACCATTATGAAAAACAAATAGTTTCGGAAAAAAATCCCCAAGCAGTTTAAACAGGCTCACACTCATCATATAACCATCATATAACAACTTATATCAACACAAGATTCAATCGCTCCTCTTAAAGATTATGCATATTTATCCAGCAATTAACGACAAATTGCTTAGGTTGGTTTTTCTCGGAATTTTCGCAATATCAATAATAGTAAACATATTTACACAAAGTGAACAAAGGGGAACAAATTATTCAGAAGGTTAATTAGGATTTAAATGACCAAGGAAATTATTACTTAGAAACCTTAATTAAATGTAAAATTTGTTCTTTTTATTTAAATACATTCAATTGATTTTTAAAATAAATTCTGAAATTCAATGTTAATATTTGAACACAACTGTGATTTGAATTCAAATTAAATCAACACATTTTTTGGTAGTTCTCTATTATATTACATGTTCAGTTGCGTACCAACAGATGGCGCTGCCATAGTCTTACAAAAATGAATGACGTTTTAATAATAAAACCATTGACGTTTAATAAAACCTAACCTAAAAACCCTAAACTGTCAATCAACGTTGCTGTCAACGGTTCGTTTTGACTGTCATTACAACGTCGTTATCTCATTATTTACACGTAATTACGTTTTAATTAATTCAAACAAGTTAGATTACTAACCAATTTAGCCACCACAATGAAGCCAATAATATTACTCCTAGTCGTCTACTTAATGGTAACTACCGTCCTGATTAATTACAAATTATTATTAAGAATATTTATTACAAATTATTATCTCAACAACAATAATTTATAACAAACAAAATTCCTTATAGCCTTCGATAACCTTCGCAGAATTTACATCGGAGGACTGTTGGGCCCTAGGATTCAACAAAGCGAACCTATTGTGTTCTTCTTGTGATCAGCTAAGCAAATTCAAATTAGATTTAATCAAAGAACATTGCAAGGAATGTTGCCATCAAGACGAATCGGCTCCCATTGAGAAAGTTTACGCTAAAGCCGTACTAGAAGTGTGCACTTGCAAATTTGGGGCCTATCCGCAAATTCAAGCTTTCATCAAAAGCGATCGTCCCGGGAAGTTCCCTAATTTACAAATTAAATATATTAGAGGGTTAGATCCTATCATAAAACTGTTCGATAAAGATGGGACCCTTCAGGAAACTGTAGCTATTGAAAAATGGAACACTGATTCGGTTGAAGAGTTTTTGAATACTCATTTAGTTAAGGAGGATGACGATTTTTTGAGAACTAATATGGTTTAATAGAACTGTCGTTATTATTTCTCAATCAATTTATTATTACTTCTAATAATAATTTATTATATGTAATAATAATAATTTATTATATATAATAATAATAATTTAATTAATAAGAATTAAAGCAATTTTTTCTTTTGTGAATAGTCAAATTGTTTTATTTTTCTGCTATGTAAGTTATATCCACAGGTATTATCTATGTTGATTTAAAAAGATTCATTATAACTAACTCTATCATCAGTTATCGACACATTTTCTAGTTTTTTCAGCCTCTTGTTGAATTTTTTCGTAGTTTTTTCTAAATTTTCCACCTGCCCATAATAACTGGAATACGCTTTCATAAATTTCTTTTCCAATTTTTTTAAGGATATGCTCGGTTTCTGTTTTAGGATGCTTAAAATAGATTCTTTGTAATTGAACTTTTTGCTCTCTTCGTCATTTTTATTATTCTCTAAATTATTTTCATCATTTCCATTAATTTTATTGTTTCCGTTGATGCTTATTTTTGCTTTCTTTCCACTTTTAACTTGTTCTTCTGCAGATCCATTCTCAGAATATTTACGTTTTTTCTTACTATTTTCAGGCAAGTTTATATCTACTTCATTCTTCGTCTCTTCCACATTTTTCTTATTTTTTTTCAAATCTTTCTCTGTCTTTTTCTTACTTTTAATGTTTTTATCTTCATTTTCAACATTATTCTTATTTTCATTTTCAACATTATTCCTATCTTCATTGTCAACATTATTCTTATCTTCATTTTCAACATTATTCTTATCTTCGTTTTTAACATTATTTTTTTCTTCATTTTCATTTGATTTGCCCTGTTGGTTTTTATTCTCCGTTTGATTAATCTGCTTATGCTTCTCGATGATGTCCCAGACAGCTTCAATGTCTTTTATGTTTGTACGACCTCCCGATGAACTTTTCACGAAATTCTATAAATTGAAATTTTTTTTATTATTTGTACTTATTCTAACATTTCCCGCAAATAATATTGCATATGTACACGTGATAAATCTAGCTCTACATCAATAACGTTGCTCTATATGATAATACTAATACTATATATTAATACTAACAATAAATTTGGGCTTTTTCCTCGGAACGTTGTTAAAATTCGCAATAGCATTAAAAAGGTTCCTATGACTAGGCATCATATTCTTCTCGTTTTCTAAAATTGACTTAATCATATCCATCCATGATTCCTGCTTGACGTCCCCTTTCTTTACAATTCCGTTGGCAAATGATCCTTTTGCTGCATATCTTTCTTCTTCCGTTATGCATTTCGTATGTACAACATACTCTTCGTCTCTAAATATATAATAGTAATACAATTAATTACAATAATATAAATAATTATAATAACATAAATAATTATAATAATTTACATAATAATAACAATAAAATTCAAACCTAAAGTCCTTAAAACAATCCACACAGGTTAGATTCTTCACGGTCCTACAAGTAAATTGGTAATGTTTTTCCACTTTGGGCTTCTGGAGGCTTTCTCCACAATGATTACAGGTGAATACCACCATTTTGAAACGTTTTTTGCAATATCTTCAAAGTTTCAATTAACTGTAGGTCTATTACAATGAAATATTTACTTAAATTATGTTGCAAAATGTGAGGTTAAATCGAGAGTTCGTACATCAACTACCACGTGGATATGTACGAATGTGTGCACAAAATTTGTGCATGTGTGAGTTTCTCATTCTTGTATGTGTAAAAATCCTACTTAAATATAGGCAACCCAACATACCTTATTGCATGTAATGGCTTTATTAACTATATAGCGCGTTTACATTTTTGTATTAAATCGGTTTAGTATATTAATTAAATATGTATTTCCGGGAAACTATTACTCTTTTACTCTGTGCTATTACTATTACTTATGTGCTATTACCTGATAATATTCAAATTTTTAATAATAGACTAATGTACTAATAACAGATATATAATCTAGTGAGCATAATAATAATACATTACTTTAATTTAAAACAATAATAAACAATTTTACAATTCAATCTTATTTAATAACCACATGTAGACGCACTATGCATTTTGCCACCAATCCGAATTTAATTTTTATTACCAACGTAGGTCAGGTTGGTTATAAACGTATTGCTTATGCTTCATTTATTAAAATTTACACAAAATCTACATAACTTTATAATAAAAATATTTAAAAAGGAAAAATATCTGTTAAAACTAGTACCATATAATAGCTTACCTTTAATATTTAAATATTAATTGTTTAAGGTTTTAAATATTAAAACTAATGATTTGGTTTATAAGTTGGTACCATTGAAATCGATCCGCCATTGACGTAAATTACCCAGTCGGCTTTGCGCCTACATTCATCCGTTTCCTGCTGTCAGAAAAGGACGCTATTGAAAACACCGATTAAAATTGCATTAATTTTTGTGAAAATAGTGACAAATTCTGTGCAAAATGGGAGACATTAAGTCCTTTTTACATCAGTTTTGCCAGAAGAACAAGTGCGAGCCCCAATTCGAAGCTAGGCCGACAGGTAGCTATACTAAAATAAATTTAGATATGCTCAAAAAATCTTTATTCATTTCCTGTTATTTTTCTATAAGTTTGTTATTATTCCATCTTTCCCAACGTTATATGCGCTATCAAAAATTGTGTGGTGTATTTATTGACATTAAACTATATTTATTATGTATCTGTAGCTAATTAGGTATTTCTCAATAGACGAGATGATTCCTACGTAACGTTCCATTACAGATGATAACATGTGGTTATACCATTCAGTAGTTATACGATAACTATAATGAACTTTCACATTTCTAAAATCAGCTTATACCAACGATACGCTTATACTGATGAATAGATTTTGAAATTGAACATAAACATTTAATTGTTTTAACCTTTTTAAGGTTACTACTTAAATAAATGCAAACGTTTGCAAAATGCCATTCTGATTCTGTAATATAATACTTTGATATAGCAGGAATGTATGTATATCTACCTATATTAGTAATATAAAGTTCCTGTTATCAAAATATAACCTATAAATACTTAAAGTAACGTCAGTGAATATAGGATTATAGAAGAAAGTCAGCCTATAGCATATTTAAGGCAGGGTCGTTCAAAATGAGTACTGCAAATCATACATGTGTGCAAATCATACATGTGTATATATAAATTTTAGTAGAAAAATTTAATAAACATAAGGGTGAATATAATATTTTACAAACATTTCCAAGATATTTCACAATGCATTGCGAACAACATGATCCTTTATGGCAGACTCCAGAGTGTAGTCATCACAAAAAATATTTCATAAAGTTATTATTAAAAATGTTATTTAGTCGTTTCTTAGAATGGCTTGCGCCTGACGAGAAATCTTCTAGAAGGAAATTAGCAATTTTGCAAAAATAATTTTATTAATTGTTTTTTATTTTTTACAATTATCTTACATATTCTATTGTTTAATTTTTCAACTTTTTTCCCTTGGCATAATATGATATTTGTGATGTGTCTTGTCTTTATTGTGCTAAAAAAAGAAATGAACATGTCTCAGACATAACGAATTTTTTTATGCGTTATATTGAATTTAATATAACACATATAAAAAGCAATTTTTCATAGAAGAATAATTTAATATATGTATTTTAATAAACTTAACACGTAACATAAGCCTTATATAAGTGTAAATAGGTACTTAAAATTTTTCTATTTGTTAGATATGGCAATTTTTGTCCCAATTAGAAAATTCGTTGTAGTTCAATTCAATACAAATTTCTTAAATTTTTTTCAACCTCATATTTTGTATTTAAATAGTTTTTATTTGAACTTCTATCTTCACTATATTTCATATGTCAAGAGATTAGGCAACTCAACAAAGAATTGTTATAAACCACTGTAATTGCTATGAAACTTCTAGTTAAAACACTGTTTTTATTGCAGGTCCTAAACATCGTCAACGTTTCTTATGTGAAGTCCGAGTAGACGGTTACAGCTACGTTGGAGTAGGAAACTCTACCAACAAAAAGGACGCTCAAAGTAATGCTTCTCGAGACTTCGTTAATTTTCTAATTCGTTCCGGTCACATTAGCGCTAACGATGCTCCTGCTGATTTGCGGCCACCTGCCCAACCCGAAGGAAGTAACGGTTAGTACAGACTATTTACTATGGTGAAGATATTAATACAAATGCTTTCTTAGTTTTATGCACTAATTCATTACCTTCATGATTCAAGTACTATACGTGGTACTACTGATTCAATAAGGTTTTTGATTAACATTTAACCTGGCTATAATTTTTTTTTAGGGTGGATTTTACAATGCTTAGATAGTATTATTTAGTCAATAAATTCTATGAACTCTTATGAAGTTTATCAGCCAAATAGCGCTATCTGAGCATTGTAAAACCAGCCTTTAATGAAATTTTGACAACCTAGGTTTATCTCAAGTAGCACAAATAGTTGGGATTATGCATTCGTGACTATGCATGACAACTTTAAAAGATATTGTTACTAACCACGGTTAATAAATTAGCAACCACTTTATCACCGATCTAAGCCTAGAATGGGGAAATAAATAGAAACATTATAAATACCAATCTGCGACTTACTCGGTTACCTACTGCCATTGTGACAAACATGTTGTAGTTACGTAAAATAATAATAACAAGTAATTTATTGGAACTATATATGTACAGAAAAGAGAAAATCAATTATATATGTCATTCTCTGCCAAAACAGCAAATTTTTGACCTTGGTGTTTCGGATTTTTTTCTAACTTTTCTTACCGATTCCACACAGTAAATAATTACTATCTTTGCCCACTGTTTGGCTTTATCATGACTACTTTTGAAATTACAGGTATGTTTAATTTTCACGCATCTAGGACTTTTTTGAAGTATAATTTTTATACCAGTAATTGAAAAAATCACAACCTGTGGCTAATGAAAACTTAATAAACGCTCTAAAAGTCTATTTTATGGACATGAAGTAATTATTTTATTTTAAGTATAATTTTTTGTTTTTTTGCAATTAATTCCATTTTTAACCCCATACCACTCTTTTAAAAATTAAATAGAAAATACTAAATGAAAGTGCAGACTTTTTTGTATGAGATGGAAGTGAAATTTTGATGGAGCAATTATAACAACTTAATAGAAAAAAATACCAAAGTTAGTACTGCAGGGTCGTCACCATGCAATATGATACAACCATTGAATATACTCTATATTCAATGATACAACTATGTACTGTAAACAATAAGGTGGAAATGTCAATATTTAATAAATAAGATAAAATAGGTTTACAAACAGTGTTTCCACAACCGCACTCTACATAAATAATGTAAAAACACATAATTATAGGAAATTTATTACAATATGAAAATATTATGTACGTGCTCTGCCAGTTTTTGTGTGTGCCGTTGATACATGGGTACTAGTATATTGATATATTATGTCCACCACACTTTGCACATTATATTATCTCTTATTATTATTATTATTATGAATATTATAATTGCATTTTTTGATTTCATGCGTCTGAAAATTACTACACAGTGAATTTTATTGTGAAACATACTGATTCCAGCTATAAATATTTTATGCACTTTATTATTTATTAATTATGCCATTTTCAAATTAATATTGAATTATTAGAAAATGGGGTTTTTTCATGCAAGAGATAGGTGAAATATAGTAGATACAAATTGAAAACAACTGCATATAAGGCGCCTTCGCAAAATATCAACACTTAAACTGTATTAGTTTATTTATAATTTAATTATTTAATTGTACCGATAATTGAAATTGGTACGGCGAGTAACTGGTAACATTTAAGTGGTAGAAAAAGACGGCAAGTGTATCTAGTATAATCAGTACGACAGAGATAGATATATTCTAGGTCACATCTCTTTCGAAAATAAGAAAAAAAAAAAAGAATAATCGAGAAAGTTTTTGGTTGAATATGTTTACGCCCTTTATGCAACATTATTTGCTTACTCTTTCTGTTATTAACGGAATCAAGGATAAACAAATGTTGTGAATACAATATTCTTAGTTGTTTAGTTGATTTAGGATTCATTTAAGCTTATTTTAAAAATTCTGAATATAAAATGAAAATAGAACAACATTTGAACTTATATATAGTAGGTATGCCTGCAAACGGCATTTCAGCATGATCACCTCGACTTGGAATCAAATAACATTATCTTTAACTTTAACTAGCGTTAGTAATACAGGCCGTAAATTATACTATAACTTACTTTAATTTATTTCAACAGTTAACAAGTAATAAAATAAAGTCATGTTACCAATGAATATAGAGTATATACTCTATATTCAATGATATTACTACAGTCATTTTTTACATGTTTAATAAATAAACAACAACCAACTGAAATAAAAAAGAAAGTTTGTAAAACCAGAAAAAAACTCACATCAAATAAACAAAATTTTTAAAACAGGTTCCTCCCAACATCACGGACCATCAGGGCCCCAAAAACCAGTCTTCGGAGAAGGCATCAGCCCGTCGACCCTCGGAGAAGCATATCGTTCCGTTAACGACAGACCCGACGGCCAATGGGGTTACATGGACCGCATCCAACAACAACGGAAAGTCGAGGAAGCCGAAGATCTCGACGTGAACGCTCAAATCCACGGAAACTGGACCATAGAGAACGCCAAATCCAAATTGCACCAGTTCATGCAAACCAACAAAATTAACGCCGATTACAAGTATATGCCTGTCGGTCCCGATCACACAAAGTACGTTCGTAAATTCATTACCTCCATATATGAATCACTTCTGCTTAGAATTCATGTTATTTTATTCTTTTATAGTTACTTCTAGAGGCCATAAACTATAGGCTTATATTTTCTGGCCTCTAAATATTGTTTATAGAATACTTGTTTATTTCTTTTATGAGATGTTACACCATTTACAGTTTTTTTAAATGTTGTAAACATCAGTTTTAACTGATCACTGCACTAGGAAGGAAACCAGAACTTTGTACAGTTATAAATGTGACCTACAATGACGCAATCGACTCTTTTTTTGTAAAAGCCGTTTTATGTTTTATGCGGCTTTTATGAAAAAATTAATATATAATAACTATTATTAATATACAAAATTTTTATTGATGTACATAACTTTTAAAAGATGCATAATTTTCAATAGATGTGTTATAGATTACATCATTAGACTATTAAAGATTACATCATAATTGGAATTTAAATAATACAGGGCAAAGCTGCGACTTAAGCTTGCTTAACTGTATTCTCTTCTTCTCGATGAGAAATAAAATAAAATAAACTTATAGCATTAATCTATATTTATAAATAACAACATATATGTCGATAACTGTACATAGTCCTGTGTTTCATGTAGGAAGGTAGTCGGCTTCCCTACGGGACCTAGAGATCGTTAATATTTGTACTTGTAACGAAAGATGTAAGTATACTTTTCCGTTTCACTTTTCGATTAGCTAATTATTGTCAAAATTTGTGTTGCGCAGGAGTTTCGTCGCAGAAATGTCGTTCTACGTGAAGGCATTGGGCCGAAACGTCACGGGTCGAGAAACAGGTTCCAACAAGCAGACCGCCAGCAAGAGTTGCGCTCTTTCGCTCGTGAGGCAACTGTACCATCTTGGAGTAATCGAAGCGTTTTCCGGAACGTTAAAGAAGGAAAAATCAGGGAGCGATATGAAACCGTACGAAGTCCGGATTTCGCCCCAATTGCAGCGAGAAGTCTCCGATTGCTTGCATGATTTGGAAATTATTCCGGAACAAATAAACACGGAGAAGAGCGAGCAGGCTGTATCTTTACTTTCGAATAGAATTCTTGACGAGTTTGCTGCTGCAAAACCGTCGGCGGGCGGGGTCGTTTCCTGGTCGCCCCCGCAGCCCAATTGGCACCCTTGGATCAACGCTAATATTGATGAGGGGCCTTTGGCGAGTGCGACACTTGAGGAACTTAGCGAGCAGTTGATGAAGGATAATCGGGAAAGGTTGCAGAATGATCGGGATTTGCAGAACAGTATTAGGGATAGAGAGCAGTTGCCGGTGCATAACATGCGGAAGGAGATTATGGAGGCTATCAATGATAATCCTGTCATTATTATTAGGGGGAATACTGGATGTGGTGAGTTTTTATTTTTCTTGTTAAAAACTTGTTTCTATTTACACATGGTACAAAGAAAACAGTATTTATTTGAAAATTTTATTACATGGGTCTTTAAACAAATATATTTTAATGTAAAATGTATAAGAGTATTACTCATAAATGTTTTTAATATAGCAGAAGAAAATTATTTTTAAATTTTCTTCAGAGGTGCATAGAACTGTGTAAGTTTTTCTGCCTATACATATTCCTTCTATAAGCATGTATGATTGGTTGTCCCTCATTAGTTGATTTATCATATTTTTGCAAAACTTGATGCGTTATTAAAGTTTGTGATGTAGAGATTGTCCTTTTGCCTTGCTTTTTTTGATAAACATAGAATATTACTTAGTTTTTAATACTTGTAAATACTGACAGAAAAAGCACTAAAAAACTTGTTTTGATGTTTAGTAATAATTTTAATATTAAATTTTTTAAATCTATTTCTAATATTTTCTGTAAGATTTTTTATATATGTTAAAATAATATAATTTTGGTTATTGTTATTAATTTTTATCTTTGAATTTTGGTTATTTTTAATTTTGTTAATTCTATTAAATATAATTTTATTAATTAAATTTTCTGGGTAATCATTTTTTGTTAAAGCATTTTTAACTTTTTTAATTGCAGTATTTTGAAATTCAATATTGCTTAATTTGTATGCTCTATCAACTAAACATAAAATTATACTTTTTTTTATAATTAAAATCACAATTTGATAAAAAATTAATATATCTTTCTAACCAAATATTTTTTGTAAACCAAGAAGTTTGAACTTTAGAATTTTTTTTTAATTAAAGTCATATCTAAAAAATTTATTATTATCTTTTGATTGTTCTAAAGTAAATTTTAGTTTCTCATGATAGTTATTAAATTTTAGAAAAATATGTTCAATTTGAATTTCTAAAGAAGAAATAATAATATCATCTACATATCTTTTATATAGACTGATTTTATTAATATTCTTTAAAAGTTCAATTTCTAAATCTTCCATTACTAAATTTGCAATAAATGCTGATAATGGGGATCCCACAGGAAGACAAATTTTTGTTTGTAAAAATAATTATTAAATTGAAAATATATTGAATTTAAACATATTGTTAAACCTTCTAAATATTCATTTAAATTTAAATTTGTATGTATCCCAATGTTTATTTATGCTTTTAATAATTAAATCATTTGGAATGTTTGTATATAAAAATACGACACCTAATGAAAATAAACAATGTGATTCCGGTATTGATATTTTGTCAATAAATTCTTTAAAAGACCAAGAATCTTTGGTATAATACTCTGTTTTTCCAAGTATTTTATTGATGGGTTCAGCTATAAATTTTGCTAAATTATATGTTGGTGAATTTAAGAAACTAATGCATGTTATATTGGTGAAACAAAACAATATCTACATAATAGAATTTATCAACATAAAAATTCTTGATTTCGTTAATTCTTTATTGAAATAATTAACAGAAAATTGTACTGTTCTAACAAAACATTGTAAAGAAAATATACATACTTTTGATTTTGATAATGTTAAAATTTTAGAAAAAGAAAATATTTGGTACAAAAGAAGAATTTTAGAATCTTTAAATATTAAACATAAAAAATTTTCAATTCATTTTAAATAAGATACAAATAACATTAATAGAATTTATACCCAAATTATTAAAATTACTAAATAATAACCTTCACGTTCTTATTTTTATTGTTTTAAGTGAAACTTATTTTTTATTATTTTATCAATTAAAATAAGAAGATATTTCATAAATTAATTTGTCAATTAGGACATTTCATATTTTATAATAATTTAATATCTCCTGATGAAGTTATTAGGTCTGTACGTAGAGCCAGTCAGAACGGTCCAAAACGGTCAGAGGCATGCGCATTAGGTAAGGCGCATGTGCACGGACGTATTTTTATCATCTCTGACCGTTTTGTACCGTTTCGTACTGCTCTACGTACAGGGCTATAATCTTATAACGAACCGTTGAGATGGAAATTTAAATATATATTTTTTTGAGACCATAGGCCCATTATTATAAGTATTTGATAATTATTATATTATATTCATATTATTACATTATATTTATATTAATATATTACATTTAAATTATATAATGCATGGTAACTTTCTTCATCTGATCTTTCTATAAAAATAAAACTAAATAGTCTCTTCACTTGTTACAGGTTAAACCAGACTAACCTTCCAGTTTTCATATAAAGAATTCGGCAAGATAATATTTGGATTCATGGTGTGGGAAAGCGTCGAGAGAAATAAAATTAAGAACAGAAACAATCCGACGAAAAACAACATCTGGTAAGTACTCAATTACTTTTTAGCTAAAATACCTATATTCCAAATTCCATTGATTGCCCTTCAGTCGTTTTTGAGTTATCGTTTTTACATATCACATTCATAGAGATAGATATCTCATTCATAAAGATAGATGCACGGTTTTTACGCTTTGTTTCATGTGCCATGTGAGCAAATAAAATAAAATTTATACATATTAGTGTGAGGACCTCGAGCGGAAGTGTGCGCCTCATTTTGAAAATATAGTTGCAAGTATAATTAGAAAATGCCGAAATATTTAGTTTTGGGCTGGTCTATTTCGGGCAAGCAAGAACGCAAAAAATAGAAGAGGCGCATTTTTCAGAACATCCTGTAAATTAAGTAGCGGAAATGCATCGTCGATTTTTACACCGCGCATTTTGATATTCTTAGAAATCCTAGGAGTTCATTAAAATGTCTTTCTTATCCATCGCCACGCTGCCTCATTAGTATTTAAGAGGACAAACGCATCCTACTTCCGTTTCTGCGTTAACTGGTGGTAAGCTGAACAAAAGAAGGTACAACTGTGAAAAAATTCGATTTAATGTTAGGCAGGTTTACACCCTTATGTAAATCCGGATAAGGGTGGGCGATACTTAGATTAATATGGGAGATAAAACGTTCAGGCAGGTATATTTCTGCATTATATCGGTGCACATAAAATAGACACCTGTAGGTATTGTGTATATTTGTACTTCTTATCTTTATTTTTTTTTTTTTTTAAGATTTCTTCCCAGGAATCCCGTCCTATTACTAAGGTATATAGTTTTTTTTGTTGTATATAGTAGCACGAATTTAATTTTAGTTAGCGGGGATGAATTTGAATTTTGGCCCCCGCTTTGTACAGGTTCTTAATCGTTTATTTATTTAGAAATTAAAAAATGCTTCGTTAGAATATCATTGAAGCACATACCGGGTGATCTCCGATTATGGTACGCCCCTATAGCTTTTTTGTTTGTAGAGATATGCCAATAATTTTTTTTTTCAATTTATCATACGCAACCGGACGGATTTTTCTAACTAGAGTACTTACATGTTACTTCCGATTTGACCCGAAGTGACAAGAAATCTCTTATTTAAATAGGGAAACCCAACTTTTTTGTTGATATTCTCAATCTCCATGTTATTACGAATACAATGATATGTCATTTGTCAATTTTCGAAATGTCACTTTAACATTTTTATTTTATTATTTTTTATTAGTATTTTATTTTTTAACATAGAGACTTCAAAATCCTTTTAAACTGTGCTTCTAACTTTTAGTTATTGATATAGATTGATGTCATCGCCAAAAATTAGCTGCTTCAAAAAATAAAGCGTTCCATTTTCATTTCAACAAATATCGATTTTTTTAAATAGAAATCCCCTGGTATACAGAGATATTTAAATACACTGCTCTTCTACGAACAAAATGATACCAATATCAACTATCTCTGTACATAACCAAAAATAGAAAAAAATAAAATAAAAACAAACGTTTTGATTTAAGAAAACGGGAACTAATTCTACTAGTAGGTTAATGCAGTATGTACTTACCGCATGTACAAACACATACACTTGTTTTAATTTTTTTTCTAGTTTTAGTTATGTTCAAAGATAGACGATATTTGTACCATTTTGTTCGTAGAAGAGCAGTGTATTTAAATATCTCGGTGTACCAGGGGGTTTCCATTTAAAAAAATCGATATTTGTTGAAATGAAAATGGAAAATGCTTTATTTTTTGAAGCAGGTAATTTTTGGCGATGACATCAATTTATATCAATAACTAGAAGTTAGAAGCACAGTTTAAAAGAATTTTGAAGTCTCTATGTTAAAGAATAAAATTTAAAAAAATGTCAAAGTGACATTTCGAAAATTGACAAATGACATATTATTGTATTCGTAATAACATGGAGTTTGAGAATATCAACAAAAAAGTTGGGTAGCTCTAATTAAATAAGAGATTTCTTGTCATTTCCGATCAAACCGGAAGTGACATGTAAGTGCTCTATAATTAGAAAAATCGGTCTTGATGCGTACGATAAATTGAAAAAAAAATCATTGGTGTATCTCTACAAACAAAAAAAACTATAGGGGGGTACCAGTATCGGAGACCATCCGGTATATGTATATACAGGGCGTTCGGATTGAAATGTAACGCAAAAAATCCGGCGGTCTTTGATCTTCAAAGAGGCGGCAAAGATGCGACAAAGAAGCCGCAGTTTTTATGAAACATTTCAAAAAGAACACGTGGTATATATATATATATACAGAATGTT
Source organism: Quadriops clusia (assembly GCA_033557875.1). Lineage (NCBI taxonomy): Eukaryota > Metazoa > Arthropoda > Insecta > Coleoptera > Hydrophilidae > Quadriops > Quadriops clusia. The sequence goes on from JAWQRP010000318.1 coordinate 30,474, forward strand.
TATTTAGCCAGTGACCAGAAGGTGGAGACACAATTCTATAGGTTTTAACGTGATCGTTCGTCAATGGCTGAGACTACAAAGCCCCTCGACAGAGGGTTTCATAAATCTTGTGCCACAGATAGAAAACATGCAGGTAAGGGATAGAAAATCTGTGTCGCAAGATTTATGATACCCTCTGTCGAGGGGCTTTGTAGTCTCAGCTATTGACGAACGACCACGTTAAAACCTATAGAATTGTGTCTCCGCCCTATGGCCACTCTCTAAAAAAACATTCTGTATATGTGGTTGAAGTTACATTTAGACACGAGTAAATAAATTCGTACAAGATAGTTAGTAGTCAACGGCGTTCAGGAAATAATTCAATTATGGTGTTAGCACGGTCGCATATAATGCAAACATCGAATTGTTTACCTGGAAATCTGATTCCGATGACGTTCAACGCGAGCAATTGTGTCGGAATGTTTATTATGTTTATTCTTGGCAGGAGTAAATAATAATTAATCGGTTTCAAGCAAGCGAGGGGACAGGACATCGCCGTCCATACGCTACTTGCTCGAATAACGATGACAGGAATGGCTAGACCATTTACATTCATTGGCTACGGACGTGGAAAGCGACCAGGACATAAACATACATATTGTAAATGTATCAACTACTATTGTCTGCTACGAGCTTTGGTTTCTAAGTGGTTGTTTACACAATCGAGACGTTCCTGCAACCACAGCCGCTTTTTGTATAGACATTTAGGTCGTGCAATTATTTGAACCTATTAGTTGAAAAGTCATTAGAGGTTGTTTTATTGTCTAATTGTGGTTTGTTTTCATAGTTATTGTTTTTGTGTGTAGATAAATATTAAATTGAAGTTCGAAATTTTTTCCTTAAAATATAAAGTACAGTTTGTCCCAGTGAAGTCTGGACGGTTTAGAAACTGGTAAGGTGTATAGTCTAAAAACAGGGCGAAAGAAATAGTACGAGATCCGGCTGTAGAATTAGTGGGTCATCGAGTACATGCTAAAAACCACATTTTTACTTATATTTATGATTAGGAGAATATATATCTACCCCGGTGCCTATCAAAATGTGGCCGCGTGTATTTTTAATTAAATTATTGT
>JAWQRP010000319.1:0-31515 GCA_033557875.1 Quadriops clusia
AACAAGATACAAATAATATTAATAGAATTTATAACCAAATTATTAAAAGTACTAAATAACATTCATATTCTTATTTTTATTTTAAGTGAAACTTATTTTGTTTATTATTTTATCAATTAAAATAAGATATTACATAATTTTATTTGTCAAGTAAGAAATTTCATATTGTATTATAATTAATTATCTCCTGAAGATGTTATAAAATAATAGCGAAACGTTGAGATAAATATTTAAATATATTTTTATTAAACCTTACGCCCATTAATATCAATATTTAATAATATAAATAATAGGTCAAAAAGCAATAAAGTTATAATATATGATATTAAATACATCATACAGTAAATTTTACTGTATGATTATGATTGTTTATTCTAAAGACCTGTAGGTTTATTTTAATACATAGACCGTGAGTGTGTTAAGAGATAAACTACAAGTAATCCCTATTGTGAACCAATTCTTCAGCTTGTCGAACCGGAAGGATATCAGAGCCTCCTGGCCAGCTGGTTAGGTGTCAACCAGCCCAACATACGCCCATACGAAAATTCCGATCTAGTGCTATTCGTTACCTTTCTGACAACTCTTGCTCAACTCTGATCTAGATCATTATTCAAATTCAAAGTTGGTTTCCGTGTAGCTACATAGCTACGGCCTCCGTTGCGTAGAGGAATGGATTTGAACCGATTAATTTACGCATTAACTAATTTATAGGGCTAACCTACGTCTATATTGTATTCGAAATAATCTAATAATAATAATAATATTAATAATCTATTGTTGTTTATAAAAAGCACAAGTATAAGTTTAGTCAGCTGGCGACTGATTAAAAAAACTATTAGACGTTTAATATGAAACAGAGTGTACAATATATGTAGTAGCTATATACGTTGTATACAATGAAAGTTCACTTCCCAAGCCTACTAATCCAGCAGAGCGAATCCTGCATTTGTTTTTTTAGGACTCTGGTTAAACCCTTCGGCAGTAGCGAAAAACAAAATTAAAACCCCTCTGTCGGAAACTTTTTTTTGCCTTTGTTTACTCATGTGATTACTGTTCAATTATATTATTATCCAACTAAATCAGTATTTAATTAAATTAGTATTTAATTACATTCGCATTTAATTACATTCGCATTTAATTTTATCACTATTTAATTATATCACTATTTAATTATATCACTATTTAATTATATCACTATTTATTTATATTACTATTTAATTATATCACTATTTAATTATATTACTATTTAATTATATCACTATTTAATTATATTACTATTTAATTATATTACTATTTAATTATATTACTATATAATTATATTACTATTTAATTATATCACTATTTAATTATATTACTATTTAATTATATCACTATTTAATTATATCACTATTTAATTATATCACTATTTAATTATATCACTATTTAATTATATTACCATTTAATTATATTACTATTTAATTATATTACTATTTAATTATATTACTATTTAATTATATTACTATATAATTATATTACTATTTAATTATATTATTATTTAATTATACTACTACATAATTAATTATTTTACCATTGTTTCTATTCTCATCAACTTAAAGCCATCGTCATTGATCGTTATCGTCCATGGCAGTTGTCCGACACTCTTTTACAAATACAATAACACGGCACAGACATGTAAACAGAGGAATGCAACCAATAAAAACCCAATTAAAATTCGTACATGGTTCTTTAATCACACCTTCATGCGAGTTGCTGTTTTATTATGCACTTAAAATAAACGTATGATGTTTTGTGCTAAGTTATGGATAGTTGAAATTATATTTATTGCTTTCTTTCAGCAATTTACATTTATTGTACAAATACTTACATTTTTCGTATACTTATACTTTTATATACAAGTTCAGTATCAGTATAAGCGTCTAGTAATACAAGTTTAGTAGGTATATATATGTATATAACTTTTGTATATAACTTTAGTATATAACTTTTGTATATAACTTTAGTATATAACTTTTGTATATAACTTTTGTATATAACTTTTGTATATAACTTTTGTATATAACTTTTGTATATAACTTTAGTATATAACTTTTGTATATAACTTTTGTATATAACTTTTGTATATAACTTTTGTATATAACTTTTGTATATAACTTTTGTATATAACTTTAGTATATAAATTTAGTATATAACTTTAGTATATACATTTAGTTTATAACTTTAGTGTATAAAAGGCTAATATATGTATGTATACGAAAAGCGGATGACACTCGAGCAACCATCAGGTTTAAATTGCGCAAACCTTTAAATTAGATTAAAGTAATGATAGTTGTGATGCACCACATATGAGGCAACACCAAAATTCTGTATAAATAACGACAATAGTAAAATTATAGTAATTATAGTTTCCGTTTTGCCTTTTTTTATTCGGTGTGGTGTTTCAAAAATTCGTTATCCTAACATATAATTTCCGTTTTAATGGCAATAATTAGCTCGCGTTATGTGAAAAATGCCATTAAAGGAATTAACGAAATTAAGAGGATGAAAAAGCACATCGCTCATAATTAAATTATAAGTTACTAAATGCCGCAATTAATTCCGGCATTCTTTAAATTGAGATGTTGATTCTGAAATGATAATTAATATTTTGCCATAATGTTTCCACGAGAATATTTTAACGCGGTGCACGATTCACGTTTTCACGAAACTGTTTTCACGAAATTCGCGAAAATGTTTTCACGAGATTCGCGAAAATGTTTTCACGAGATTCGCGAAAATGTTCTCACGAGATTCACGAACAATGTTTTCACGATAATCACGAAAATGTTATCACGATATTCACAAAAATGCTATCACGAAAATATTATCACAATATTCACGAAAATGCTATCACGAAAATATTATCACAAGATTCACGAAAATGCTATCACGAAAATATTATCACAATATTCACGAAAATGCTATCACGAAAATTTTATCACGATATTCACGAAAATGCTATCACGAGAATCTATTCACCAGATTTTTTCCTGAAATATTTGTAGAGAATGTTAATTCGGCGAGAATGCTAATTTGCCCGAAGGAATGTATTTTTTGGTCGATTTCTTTCGCTGGATGATTCGATCGATGGATTGGGCACTCCAGTGTAAAAATATCGGGTAAGTGACTTGTCAGAGCAACGAACGGCATGAAGAGAAAAATTTGTGGAACTTTGTTTATTTTTAATCCTTATTTATACGCTAATGGATTGGAGAGGTATTGACCGCGCGCCTCCGCCAATTGTGCGAGTATAGGAAAATAACGCTACTTTCGCTGAAATATTTAATTTCGCTTAGAAAAAAATTGTTAAGCATGCGCAATTCAAGTTACAACTAACCAAAGCTTAAACTTACATAATACAAACAAACTCACGTGGGTTAACCCTGACGAGATAATTTTATAAAAAATATTATGTATAGGTTAGGTAATTTTGCAACAAATGTTAGATATACATATGTATAGGTTAGCCAATTGTTACCTGAGGAGCAAAGGGTGGACTAGCATTCTGCCTTGTCAGCCTTGCCGTCAAATCCTACATATTCCCAAAACTCAGCAGGACATCTCTGCAATTATCCTGTGGGCACATGTAGTCCACTAAAGCCACGAACATAAATCAGGGACACATGATATATCTCGACGGCTCGTCACTGACGATTTTCCGGAAAGTCCTGGAATCATAGCATGGTAAATCCGGTTATCACAGAACTCCGGTACACAAAAGTCCGGGAAATGCAAAAAATCCGGGAAATGCAAATGTCCAGGAAATACAAAAGTTCGGACAATGCAAAATTCCGGGAAATACAAAAGTTCGGAAAATGCAAAAATCCGGGAAATGAAACAGTCCGAGAAATAGAAAAGTCCGGGAAATGCAAAAGTCCGAGAAATGCAAAAGTTCGGGAAATGCAAATGTCCGAGAAATGCAAAAGTCTGGTAAACACAAAAGTCCGGTAAACACAAAAGTCCGGTAAACACAAACGTGTAGTAATCACAAAAGTCCACTAAACACAAAAGTTCAGCTATCACTAAAATCCGGAAATCACTAAAATGTACTAAACACAAAAGTCCAGTAAACACAAAAGTTCAATAATCACTAAAATCCAGTAAACGCCGAAATCTGGTAACGCCGAAATCTGGTAACGTCGAAAATCTGATCAGAACAAAAATCCGGGAATTTTAAAATCAGGAAACTAATAAATACGGAGACTTAAAAACCCGATAATCTAAATCCAAATCCAGATACTAGTAAATCCCGATAAAAAGAATTCCGGCTTCTCGGAAATCCGGATACTAAGAAATCCAGATGCTAGGAAATCCGGATGATGGAAAATCCAGATGCTGGAAAATCCAGATACTAGGAAATCCGGATGATGGGAAATTCGGATATTGAAAAAACCGAATGCTGGAAAATCCGGATGCTGGAAAATCCGTATGCTGGAAAATCCGTATGCTGGAAAATCTGGATCCTTGGAAATCCAGATACTCAAAAATCCGGAGAAAACGTCAGTACAATAAAACACCCTGCCACAACGAGAAAACTCGTGTATAACTCATCCGAGTTTTCTCGTTTCTCGTAGGCCTGAAAAAGCACGTGCTTCAAGTCTGCTCGGGCAGTGAGCTAACGAAGCGCACGAGGTTTTGTTACGAACTGAAATGCGTCCAGCTTGTGTATCAAACTCGCGGCTTGCTAATACGATAGGAGTTTCTGTTGTCAGTCATTCGGAGGGGCCCACTGATCCCTATTTTCTCAAATGGGCCAACTTTGTGTCTAATTTGTTATTCGTTACGATCTTCTGAAATATATACATTAAAATATGCAACATTTACAACATGAGAAATACATGCACTTTTGAAATCGCAGAAACGTTTTATCGACCACTATATAAGAAATTATAATGCGGACAAAAAAATTGAATGGTTCATTTTAAGCCATGAATAGGATAGTGTTACTCATTTTTATTAAGCTCTCACACATACGTCGGCCTTTATCGGTCAAAACGTTTCTAATGGATCGCCATAAAATAGATTCTCTTTCTCTTAACAGAAATTCATTCTTCATAATATTCATTCAACAGAATGCATTTAATAGAACCGAAACTTGATAGCCTCAAAATCTCTGTTACGCAACGATTTATTTATCTATGTGTTTATAAATCTATGTAAATACAAATCTATATAAATACAAATCAACATAAATATACATCTATATAAATATAGATCTATATAAATATAGATCTATATAAATATAGATCTATATAAATATAGATCTATATAAATATAGATCTATATAAATATAGATCTATATTTATATATAAATATAGATCTATATAAATATATCTATAATTATAAATCTTTCTGTAACTATAAATCTTTCTATAACTATAAATCTTTCTATAATTATAAATCTTTCTTTTCCCAATTTAGCACAATTTCCTCCAGTACAATTTTCTTCTACACCAGACTTCAAATCTCCTATCTTTAACTATGCATATCACTATCTACTTTTGTAACTTTTACCAATTTATCTATCACCAAACATATTTGTGCAACCAACCAACAGAAATTCCACACAATCAGCATTCGCAAATTTCGTCAGTCACCCAATCAATTAGCCGCTAGTTTCTTAATGCTTGACACCATGACATCATCCTTGTTGGAACAGTCCACAATTAAGAAATGGAATCCGAGCGCTAATATGATTTATTGTTATCATTATTTTATATGAGAATCGAATAAAACAGTGATTTTGTGGCCGCTTAAATTGCTACAATTATTTATGAGCGCGTTCATTGTGTACTGTTGCACTAACATTACTATCATACCAATATCATACTCACTATTGTACCAATATTATACTAAACAACACATTTGACTTATTATATCATACGAAATGAGAAAATTGAAACAATTAATTAAATTAGCAGGTAACAAAAGAATTTTTTTGTTGCTAACAACATTCATAAAAAAATACACACATAAAAAAATAAACACACAAAAAATATGCAAAAATATATAAAAAACATACACATTAAAGAAAAACAAAAAGTAGCCGAAACAAAAAGTATCCGAAACAAAAAGTATCCGAAACAAAAAGTAATCCTAAAAACAAAGTAATAATAAACAAAAAGTAATTCTAAAACAACAAACCCTTCAATGCCTCTAAAATTTACAAACACAAACATTAATTCCCAGTCAAAAGATACTCCTCGACAATAAATTTAGCATTGACCCGCTGGTTGATAATTGACGCAAATAAAATCAACGCAGCGTTAATGGCAATGGAAACTGACGAATTAAGATTAATGGACATCTAACAAAAAATTGTATGCACTTATCAAACATTTTTTAGGGAACGAAATCTTTATTACTGAGACACAAACATCCTGTTAAATTGGTATAAACTGCATTCAGACACCTGCCCCATATGAACAAACATAATAACACGAACAAAGAAGAACGTGGAAGAAATTATGACATGGAACAAATAATATCATAAATAAATAATATCATACATAAATAATATCATAAACAAATAATATCATAAATAAATAATATCATAAACAAATATTATCATAAACAAATATTATCATAAATAAATAATATCATAAACAAATAATATCAATGGTAAAATGGAGATAGTGTGCAGGAAGCAAAGACAGGTAAAAGCACACCCGAAACTAATTAAAATTCTCTTTATTCAACTTAAAACTACACAAGTTAAAAGATGGTTTTATACACACACTTATCACAATACTGAACTTTAGTCTACCTCAACCCATGTAGACACAACCAGAATCATAAACACCTACATATAATCCAACGAGTCGATTGAAAAATATCGGTAATTCCAAAAATAAGTTGCATTTGCATATCGCTCTGACCGTGGTTTCGCAACTGCGCATGGAGATAAAGGTTCGGGCCTTAGGAAGTCTCAGCTCGCTCGCATTCACTTGTTAGTGTCGTTTTTAAACTAAACAGTCTCATAATCTAATTTTTACATTTGTCGCTTATTCACATCAGTTTATCATTATAAAATCTGCACAAAAATACCTATTAAATATGCATAGATTCTTTGTGACATACATTCTTTACAACATGGATTCTTTGTAAACAAAGATATTTGTTTAAAGATCTTTATAAACAAAGATATTTGTTTAAAGATCTTTGATTAAAGATCTTTATAAACAAAGATCTTTGATTAAAGATCTTTATAAACAAAGATCTTTGATTAAAAATTTTTATAAACAAAGATCTTCGAAAATCATGGAATTTTGTAAATCATGGAACTTTGTAAATAATGGATCTTTGTAAATAATGGATCTTTTTAAACACATCTTTCAAAATCATAGGTCTTCTTAAAAAATACATATTTGGAAATAAAAAATATTGTTGATAAAGCAGAAATTAAAACATTCACATCCTTTTAATTACATACATAATTTAATTATTATATGATAGAAATAGCAGATCACATTATACACCTACATATTCTTAGAATTAAACATTTTTAGAATATATATTACATAATAATTATATAATATATAAAATAATAATTATATAATATATAAAATAATAATTATATATTATATAAAATAATAATTATATATTATACAAAATAATAATTATATATTATATAAACTAATAATTAAATATTATACAAAACATAATAATCTTCTTAATATTGAAGGGAACAAAAAACCACATTAATAATAATAATCTTCAATGTTGGAAGACAATTTCGACAATGAGCAATTAATTAAACAATGCTCAAACCAATTGTTTTTAAATCTATGCATATTTACTCTTGTATTAATTAGTTTTCTTATTAAATAAGGTTTATTTCTTGGAACTGCCTTCATCTGTAACATCTAAAACAAAGTGATACAAATAAAATTAATTACTCACAGTAATAATTATAATATAATTTATATAAATATATAAATTAAAAGAATATATATCCCTGATATTTATGAAACAAAGTGCATACATAGGGTGTTCTATTCTTCACAGAAAAAACGGCTTTAGTAAACGAATCGAAGGATTATGACTGTATTACGTCTGATAAAACAACAAAGTCATAATTCTCAAACCCGCTAAGAATGTCATCATACATGAACGTCATCATATATGAATGTCATCATATATGAATTTCATCATATATGAAAAAGGCAAATATTTATTTAAAAAAAACACCACTAAATTAACAGCAAACTGATCCGAAAATTCAACTTACTCTTTCCGTCGCAGGCAACGATTTTCACTTTATCAATCTTCGTAATCTCTTGCACCTCTCTAAACTCGACATCGTTCAACATAAACGTCCAAACATTATCACAAAACCTGTACGTGTTCAACTTCCCCGCTTTGAACGTTAATCTCGACTTGACTCTCGTGGCTAACGTTTGGTTTATCGATTTATCGAACTGCAGGAGCACTTTGCATGCTAGCTGCGGAGTTATTTGGCCATACTGAAACAAAGAAATCGTTATAAATGAATTAAGAAATCGTCAAAAACAAATTAAGAAATCATCCCTCATAAATGAATTAAAGATTGAGGGTACATAACCTACAAATTGCAATGCAGAAAATTGCAATTTTAATTTTTAATTTAATTAATTCTTTTAATTGGTACAAACGGTTTGTTCCTTCAACTACAGCAAGCCTTTGCTACCTTTTCCAATAATTGAAATGTTTAGTAAAATATGCATAATTGCTTAGGGGAATCCTACCTGAATTAATTCGTCTAAACTTTCTTGTAAAGTATGCCCCAGGGTCGTATTTCTATATAGTTGGTAAGACATTGTTATAAATGTTTAAAGGAATTCAGTGAGTCTAGAAAATAAATTAATTTACAACTGATAAAACAATCTTCCACCTAATTTCAGCAGATCTGTCATAAAGCAAAACAAGAAGAGTGTAAACTGGGGTGGTAATATGCGGACAATAAAATCCCTAACAGCGGAAAAGGAAACTAATGCTATTTTAAAAGATGTATATTAAAAAAAAATGGTATGGTTTTTTCTATATTTCGATTATTATTTAAAAAAAAATAAATAAACTGATAATTAAGGAACGTATTCATATTTTGTGCAAAAAATGTTTTCAATAGATTTAATTCGGTTATTGTCAAGCATCCGCTAGTGTTGCCAACCTAGCTGGTTCCTTTTTCGCCATGTTTCTGCTTTAGTGAATCACAAAATTTTCTTCGTAGGCAGGATTTGATTATTTGTAACAAATAGTCCTTACAATGATCGAATCTTGCCCGAAGAAACGAATGCTTTTGGGTATTACGTTTTTGGGACTGTAAGTATACAAAAGTTCTCACTTTATATCGCTAAATAATGTTGTATCTAATATAGGGTTTCGCAACATTAATGGTGACTTTGTATATATGTATAACTATTATTTCTGTTATTTTGGTTCAAGATCAAGGCACAATTCCTGATATTTCATTATTTGTTTACTAAACAACCAGTTTCGTCTCTATATAAAGGGACATCATCATTTATCTTGCAGTTTTGTGTTTCTCACTAGCGCCATCTTTGACAACATAGTTCTGATGATGTCCCCTTATATGTGGTCAAAACCTGTTGCTTAGTGAACAAATGAATAACTTGTTAGCTTGACTGGGAGGTTAAGTATTATTTTATTTGTTACAGATTAACTGTTCTTGTTCTTATCGTGGAATCGCATTGGACTGACAGGACAACTCCAACAAGAAAACGGGTTTTTCCGGTCGAACAGAATTCTACTTGTTGGAGAACCGAGAAGTTTGAAGTTGTAAAAGATTGTCAACCTTGCACTGGTAACAATTTGTTATATATCTTCTTTACATTTACAGTGGTACCTCAGTTTTCATCGGTAATCCGTTCCAAAACAATCGATGAAATCTCTTAGTCTATAACCGCTTTTTTCCTTACATCAATTACCAAAAGTCTTCCGCCACCACAAAAATATCTCAAAGATACCTTTCCTAATGCCTCGCAACTTTTATATTTTCACATTTACTCTATCTCTACAAAAAAGCCAAAATCGTCTGATTCACCCAGAATAATCACCCAATCGTAACACAGTCTATATCTTATGAACACATGTACGTATGTACATATATAATATTATGATATATTCATATCATATCATATAAAGAGCGTCAATAAAAAATAAAAAAAAATCTAATTACAAAATAATTTCAAACGAAAGTAAAAATCCGAAACACAGAATTAAATTCATTGCAGCGTTTGAGATAGCGAGCGAAAGCATCGGAGTCTGCATCCACACCCACTACAAAGAAGTCCTGAAATGCGCCAGTGGGGAAATGGTCACGAGGAGCTGCGACCGGACAGCTTACTACGATGAAATCGCTTTCTGGAGATTCGAAACTTTCATGTTCATCGCCGGGGCCATCTCCTCCTACTGCGTTTATGCTCGCAAAAACGTGCTGAACAAGCGAATGCTCCAACGAGTTCAGCGGCAACTCGCCAACTGCGTGTAATTCCCAACGACCAACTCCACGATGAACCCGAAATTGGCGACGATGTTCATCGAAGCAACCACAAACGATTTAAACTCGCTACATGAAATTAGCCTCGAATCCCTCATCACATTATTCGTTTACCAAATTTGCTCGGATTCTGAAGATCTCGACTTGAACGTTAAAATAGTTGATTCGTTTCACGAAAAACCGACCTTTCTCGTTGATTTGTCAAACTTTAAGCATAAACTGTCGAGTAGCATCCCGGATGTTGCGACTTATTGCAAGTGGCCTGTGATTGTTCTTGGAAATTCTGTTATAGCAGGCCTTTGCTCGGTAGCCCGACAAATCGTTAAAAGTTCCGGAAATGTCGAAAGGCGAAAACTTTTAGGTTTCCGAGAAGCCTGCCTGATCTCATGCAGCGAAAGTTCGATTTGGACAAAATTCTGCGAAGTCGACATTATTTCCACAGTTAAAGATGTAATCCTCAACCCGAACCTATATTTCAATGGAGACACATTTAGAGTGCCGGATGATGTAATGCGATTCGAGAGTCACATGACTCAGCCGGTTCGAGCTCACAATGTTTACAAAATCGCCAGAGAGATAAATAAAGATAAGAGTATTGTAAGTGGGACCCCTTTAGACATGCTGCAAATGGAACATTTATACGCAGAAGGCTTATACATGACGTTATCCGATGTAATTCTGCTTCTGCCGTTTCGTATCCTAGCAAACATCGTAGGTTCTGTTTCATTCCAAAACGTTCGGTGCACAAATCTTTGGCTCCAAAATTTACTAGAATTAGATGATTTGAAACATTTTACGTTTACTCTAAATGTGCAATTAAATTGCAATCCGTTGGTGAACGTTCATTTTCCGAAGCAAATCCCTAATGAAAGTTTATACACCTCCGACCCGAAGCGGTATAATCCACATAACAGAATATACACGAAAGACGCTAACGTAGAAGCAGCTCTTACTTCAGTGGACCAATTGGATCTGGATGTGAGTAATAATTTGAAAATTTATGGCGAGGAGATCGAGTTTGATTGGAAGAGTATTCCTATTGAAGCGAATCCTGAAGGTGGAGCACTTCCCGAAAAACGAGCCGATAGGAAATGTGGGCAATTAGAAAGTATGGTGAAACCTGTGTTGAAAATTGTTGGGATAAAATCGTACAGGATTGTCGACTTTTGTAGCGGGAGTGGACATTTGGGAATTTTGTTGGCTATTTTGTTACCAAAGTGTGAAATCATTCTGGTTGAGAATAAAGAACGATCGCTGGACAGAGCTAAAGAGACTATTGGCAAAATTGGTGAGTTTTAGAATTTATATAGATTTAGCATTTATATTGGTTTAGAATTTATATCAATTTCGAATTTATATCGATTTAAAATTTATATCGATTTCGAATTTATATCGATTTCGAATTTATATCGATTTCGAATTTATATCGATTTAGAATTTATATCGATTTCGAATTTATATCGATTTAGAATTTATATCAACTTAGAATTTACGTTAAAAACAATGAAAAAAAAAATCGTTATATTTCATCGTTTTAGGTTTGCAAAATGTAAGAATTTTGCAATCCAATCTGGATTACTTCAAAGCAAATTTCGACCTAGGCGTCTCGCTCCATGCTTGTGGGGTTGCGACAGATTTGGTCATCCAAATGTGCATTCAAAAAAGAGCCCATTTCGTATCGTGCCCTTGTTGTTACGGAGGAATACATAACTGCTACCATTTAACTTATCCGAGAAGTAAAGAGTTCTCCACGTTGGACCTTAAGGAGTATTTAAACATCGCCCATGCTGCTGACCAGACCCATAAGGATAATGCGAAGACGGTACAAGGATTCCGATGCATGGATATTATCGATTCAGATCGGAAATTTATTGCCGAATCTGAGGGGTATGAGGTACACTTAGGTAAGCTTCAGCCTCCTACCTGTACCCCAAAAAATAACTTGCTCGTTGGAATATGTGCAGATAAGTGATTTGTACCTATTCATTCATTATATATTTTTAATTTCGTTTTAATAATTTTCTTGTTTTAATAATTGAATTAGTTTCATTTGCGTTAACTTAAATACAAATTGTTATTGTTTTTAAAAATACGTTATATCAGCACCGACTAGAGTATAGACCTTCCAAAAGGAATGGGGAAGCACTCCTATTTTGAATATCTTTAATTAATCTAACTAGGTCCGCCCATATATGGGTCCACCAAATACAACTTAATTTTTTTGTTTTAATATGTCTTCCAATGACCTTTTCCTATTCCATTTTTAATTATGATGATAATAATTTTAGATTCATTCAACTAATTAAATAATAATTTCGGTTATTTTCTTGTGCAATCATAAAGTACTTCTTTAGTGCAGATTGTATTTTAGTCGCTGCTGGCTATATTCAAGCAAGAAATTTTATAATATTGTTTCATTTCATTTATTTGTTAGAAACATAATTTTATATTTATTTTCTCTATAATATTTTCTAAGGCATACACATGTGAACAGATTTTGCTATATCGCACAGTAAAATTAATATTATTGCTAACATTTTAGTCTTTACTAATAAATAAATGTAATAATAACTCACTGAAATATAGTACATAGATAAGATATAGTTTAATTGCAGTGCAAGTATTTTGAAAGACAAGAATGAATGATTTAAGCTTAGGGCTCGGTACTTGTATCATGCCCAAGGGTTTAAAGTGAGAATGTCGTGAAAATGTATTAATATTAGTTACAATATTTATTATATAATGAATATTCATGCGATAACATTTGTGATAAATATAGATGTATGGACTGCCCTGAAATAAATGTGGTAGGCGAAGGGACACCTCGGTGTGAAAGCTACCACATTTTGTACATAGTAGATGGTTAATTTAGCTCTTAAGGTATATAAGAATTAAGTATAATTAATTGTTTATAATGGATTAATTGTAATTTTTATTATAATCAATCACTTATAAAAAAACTAATTATATTTTTATTAAAATTAATTACTTATAATAAATAATTAGGTATAACCATATATAGTGTAACTGTACATGAACAATTCAAGAAATCAACAAAACCTCCAAAATTTTTGAAAAGCTTACAAATCTCGGTTTTTTAATATCAAGAAATAAATAATTAAAAATAATCACCTCCAAAATTTGTTTATTCATTGATGCAATGTTCTCAGTTATAGAAAAATTTTTCAATAGAATTACATGGTGCTATGGATTTATAGAGGTATCGTTAGGCTAGTTTATATAATAAAATTATAGTTTATAATAAAATTATACTTTATAATAAAATTATAGTTTATAATAAAAGTATACTTTATAATAAAATTATACTTTATAATAAAATTATAGTTTATAATTATAAGTTATCATAGGAGTTCTCCTATGGTTAATCGATGACCCACTTTCATAAAATGCTTAGGATTTAATTGATTAAATTCGTAATTTCTAAGCAAGTACATAGTAGATATTTAAGTGTAAATAAGATGTAGGTTAGTTTAATATTTTAAGGATAAGTTAAATAAGGTACCCACTGAACGCGACTGAAAATAACCATTAATTGAAGGGGAAGCCCTCTGGGGTTTCGAGTAAATTAATGGTTTGTACATAGTAGACTTTAGTTTATTTTTAAGGTTTGTTTTTTAAAAAAGTATATAATCAACCTCAAGAAATAATAATTACTAAAAATGTATACAACTAGTAGAATTGAAAACAACTAAACCTTAACATTATAAAGATTATAAATAAAGAGATCAAATTTAAAAAAAAACAAAACGTCAAATAAAAATAGTTAATGTCCAAATTTAAAAAAAAATAAGTCTTAAAAATTTAAATTCAAAATTCAAATATAAAAAATAAAGTGAATAAATTATTTTTTGAGGTTTACTCTAGTATAAATTTCCCAATATGTTGAACGAGTTCGCAATGACCATCCAATCAATAGAACTTTACGTCAATGATTGGTGGTTTGTACATATTAGGATGTAATGCATATATCATGCAATAAGTTAATTGTAGTAATAGCATTGAATAATTATAATAGTATTCTCGAAAATACGTAAATTTTATGTTATGAGTAAAACATCACCATAATTAAATTTATACATAAAATAAACATCTTAAACGAGTGACAAATTTTCTTGTGAACATGTAATTGATCAAGAAATATTAGATTTAAGAATGTACATTACACAGTCTGGAGTCTAACATGCATTCAATGTTTCAATTTTGAGCAAAGCAAATTGCCAAAATTGAAACTTGTATAAAGTAATTTAAAAATAGGTTAAGACCAAACTATATTTCATTGAGTTGTAATAATATTTCAATAGTACCCTATGTACTTCCTAGCAGCAGTGGTTTAATTTACTTTTAAGAATATATATGATATAGCAAAATCTTATTCATTACAAGTGAATGTTAAATAAGAATAGTCCTTGATTTAATTTTAATTTTTAAATAAATTATTAAATCATGCTTAATTCTTTTATTAAACAACAAATATGAATTCTAAGCACTTTTTTTATTGTCTTTTATACAAATGGTTGTGTTGATAATATGTACATGAATAGAAAAAGTAAAATAATATAACAAGGAACTGAATTATAAACATTTTAAATTGCATAGTCTGTTCGTCTGGGTAGAGTACTCTTCGTTTCAAGCGCTCGCTTCCTCTTATTTATTTCCAGTCTTTTTAAAGCTTCTAACCTGTTCTTCTCTATGATTTCCTGCTTCTTCTTCGCTTCCCTCTTCTCAATCGCTTGCAATCGTTTTTGCTCAATTTCTTCCGGAGAACACTTTATCGGGGAAGTTTCTAATATTACTTCATTTACCACTGTTTTAACATCTTGTTTTTTCTTTGCTTCTAATTTCGCCAATGCTTGTAAACGCTTCTTTTCGATTTCGTGTAAGGTACTTTCGGGAACTGCAAAATAATTATATAATTGTCATCATTATTATAATTATATAATTATTATTATAATTACATAATTATTATTATAATTACATAATTATTATTATAATTACATAATTATTATTATAATTACATAATTATTATTATTATAATTATATAATTATTATTATTATAATTATATAATTATTATTATTATAATTATAATTATATTATTATTATTATAATTATATTATTATTATTATAATTATATAATTATTATAATTATATAACTAAGAATTCAAAATATACTCACGGGTCGCATTTTCCGTATTACGGACACCGAGATATTGTCCATTAGATGCAGTAACGATCCCGCCACTACTGCTGCTACAACTCGAATGGTTTTCTCCTAAATATTTTTGTATAAGTTCGTTTTCTTTCAGACTTGTTGCACTAGAATCGGTTTCATTACCTTTGGAGATAGGGACACAGTTTGCCTGACTAAGCAATTCGAGATCTTCATCGCCGAACTCGGCCAAGGCTTGATCAAAAGAGTCATCGGCAAAACAACTCTCTTCATTCTTTAAATTAGATACCTTTGCATGAGGCTCGATCTTTGAACTGGCTTGATTCATATTTCTAGTATTAAATTTATTTAGATTAGCACTAACATCACTGGTACTACCATGAGGTAGAGGAACGTTGAGATTATTATTATTATTGGTAAATTTATCACAATTTTTGCTGGTGAGTAAGTTTTGAAAGAGTTTACTGCAGTCAATCTTCCTGTCACTATTAAATGGAGGACCTAGATTTACTCTGGCTTCCTTTTTTTGTATTTTAGCTTCTACTTCTTGACTACATAGCAACAATTGTTCTTCGAACAAATCGTCTTCAAAAAGTGTTTCAAATGAAATACTTCTGCTACTGTTGAGTTTGTTGCTGTTATGTTTGTTGTTGTTATGGTTGTTGCTGTTATAGCTTTTGCTCTTATAGCTTTTGCTGTTATAGTTTTTGCTGTTATGATCGTTGCTAGTATGGCTATTACTGTTATGATCGTTGCTAGTATGGCTATTGCTGTTATGATTGTTGCTAGTATGGCTATTGCTGTTATGATCGTTGCTGTTATATTTGTTGACATTAAATGTGTCGCCATTTTCTTCACAGCCCATATTGAAGTCCAAACAAGCCTCCTCGGCTTCCTTATATCCCAACATGTTTTCCCTCAACGCCTCCATTTCCTCGTTAATCTCATTGAACGTTTGGATCTGGTTATTCGAGGGATGTTTCTTCATCGGCACTTTAGGCGATTGTGGCAGGAGACGTTTCTGCTTGCGAATAAACGTCGGCTGATGTTTCGTTTGAGGCGAGTTCCAATCCCAAACCACATCAATGTCTTCTTGAGACTCCTGAGTATTTAGTATGTATACGGGGCTATCTTCTATTTGTACTGCATGTCTTACTTGCTGTGTGGGAGTGCTTATTCTGGAAGATCCCGTTGAGATTGTGGGGGAACTTTCGGAACCTTCACCTGGAAATTTAAAAACCTTTACACCTGACTATATTATGATAATAATAATAATAAAGTTGTTTGGTGATGTCCATATTAACCCTACGCTGGGCGCAATATAAATATCAACAAGGAAGATCGTAATATATCAAATTTATCCAATGTTTTAAAATGTTATAAATCGCTACATAAATTAACTCTCACATATTATTTTAACAGAAAATGACAGTAAATGCTTATTTATTTTTTATTCCAACTTAAATACATGTTTTATATTTAAATTTATTTCATCTTTGACCTTTTATATTTAATTATTTATTATTTTCATTTTTTGTTTGTAAGTCATAAAATACTAGTTTATACTTTACTCAAGAACAAATATTCTAAAACGATTTGTCAATAGTAAGAAATTTCATATATTTTTTAATACTCCTGACGATGTTTTTAGCAATAAACTAGTATTTTATGATCTACAAACCCAAAAATTAAGATAATAAATAATTAAATACATGTTTCTCGAAAAGTATAAAATTAAACTGTTTATTTAATTTGAGAGAGATTCCAATAATTTATTACTGCATTCGTTGCAATAAACTTTGAAATGTGACAAACAAATTCTTTTTGTATAGTTTTTACAAGCATACTTGGTCAATTTTCTTTTGTTGGAAACACCAGGACAATCGTACATCGTTTTTTTTTTTAAGTTGTTTGCAGTAACAACAATAATGATAATAATAACAAGTCTTTATTAGCAACTATTATAGCTTTACACAGTGCTATAAATAAAAAATCAAATTAATGCTAAATGGTGAGGTTAGGGGTGACAAAATTTGCCACCTACCGCTTTTCAACCTAACCTACTCCTATAAAACTAGACATTAAGCCACCTATGCAGTCTGTACTCAAACGAGACGGTCAGCCCCCGGGCATGTATGCCACTCATCATACGTCTAAAAACCGCTCTGTTTACGGAACAGCAACTTCCTGACTCCCCTCTTGAACAACGCAGAGGTAAGAGATTTTAATTCAAGAGGCAAAGCATTATATTTTATAACTATATTATACTGGAACAATCTCCCAAAAAATGCCGTTCTGTGACGTGGCATGGTAAGCAGTCCCCTAAACCGTACATTAATATTATGGATGTCGGTCCTAAAGCGTATTTTATTGTACAAATACCCTGGATTCTTGCTAATAAGGAGCTTGTGGTAGAAGCAAAGGCTATGAAGAAGTCTCCGATTCCGCATACTCAACCAATTGGCCCCCTCTAGTTTATGCGATATATGGTCATGCCTTCTAATACCATAGATAAAACGCAAGCAACTATTCTGCACTCTCTGTATCCGTCCAGCAGTAAATGAATCAAGGCATGAGTCATAGACAACATCTCCAAAGTTGAAATGCGACAGGACCATAGAATCACACACAAGTCTTTTAAGATCAACAGACAGGGAATGCCGGTGAGGGTACAGTGACCTAAGCGACAAAAAGGCTCTCTGGGTACACATGGAGATGTGCTGCGTGAAACGAAGTCTCTCATCTACCATCATACCCAAACTCTTACAACACTCCACGATCTTAATTTCCTGGCCATTAATACCAATAGAGAATTGATGTTTTATCTGCTCGCGGTTAGTTCCAAATATAACAATAGATGATTTAGTAGGGTTCATGGTTAGGCCATGGTCCCGACAGTACTGAGTTACACGTTCCAGTTCGTCGTTCATTACAGACACTGCCTCGTCCACCTCAGACGCCCCAAAGGAAAAGGTGAGCTGTGTGTCGTCTGCATACATATGCATAGCCACACGTGACACAACAGAGGGCAATCTGCACGTGTAAACTGAAAAGAGCAGAGGTCCTAGTATGGATCCCTGGGGAACTCCACAGCCCACCCGCACAACGGACGACAGCCCATCCCCAACCGCAACGCGCTGAAATCTTTCAGAAAGAAAGCTGGAAATCAAACGAATAACAGATACTTTCAATCCCAAAAAACTCAAAATAGCTAATAGTAATTCGTGGTTTATGCAATCGAAAGCCTTCGAAAAGTCCAACAGAACCAGATCCGTTAGTTTACTGTCATCAAAAGCACCACACACAGTATCCGCAATATCCAGCAATGTTGTGACACAACTGTATCCTCGACGAAAACCAGACTGAACAGGAGGAAGAACTTCATTTTCCATAAAAAATGCGTTCAACTGTTGAAACATACATCTCTCTAATATCTTAGACAAGACAGGCAGTACACTTATTGGTCTTAAGTCTGAAAATTCTTTAAGGCATTTAACCTTTGGCAAGGGTATCATCTTTGCAATTTTCCAAGCAGAGGGAAACTCACCGTCTAACAAGCAGTCATTAATAATTCTAGTTAAATATGGTAGTATGTCAGAACAACACATTCTGATGAAACGACTGTCCAGTCCATCCACACCAACGGCCCTAGTCCGAATTGAATGGATTATCTCCGCAACCTCGCGCATGTCCACAGACCTGAATTCAAACGGTAGACGGTAATCGTTCATAAGATTACACTTATAATAATTGAGATCGTTATTAGATCCAGATTTCGGAATGGCATTCAAAAAATAATTATTTATTTCCTCGGGATCTTTAGAAAAGACAGCAGGAAGCCCAGCGCCAGGCCTTCCACCCATACCCAGATCAGCAAACACCCTCCAAACATTCCTCTTACCTTCCTTTCTTATTCTACTCTCGATATAGGCTTTCACATTTGGTAATGACCCTTACTTCCAGGGCGTTAATATTAATATGACAACGTGAAAGGTCTTTAGTTATTTAACCAATTATGAGTCTTATTGTATTTTATTATTATCTACAGTTGAAATTACAAACTCAATTATAAAAGTTTCCAAGACCCATTCAACTCGTACGCAGTTCTTCCGATTTTCCTCTTTCAGCAAATTCATCAGCGGATCGAAATACTCCAAAATGACGCCGGTGTGTGAGCTTCGCGCCCCAGTTAAAGTTTCCAGGAAATCCGGGAACGATTTGGGGAGTCCCAGCCGCAGGATCTTCGCCAGAACCTTTCCCGCCGGAACGCATCCACAAGTAGCACATTCGTACAAAGGCTTCCCAACGTTTCTGCCCAGATACAAGCCAGCTTCAGTGCACAGCGCTCGTTGTATTTGGAACGAGAGGAGGGTGTTCATGAGGTAGCGAAGAATGGGAGGCCCTTCATAATGTGATGCTTGGTAGCTGGGTCAAAATTTTCTTCACTTCCCCCATCGGGATGTGCCCGCTCTTGGTGGTTGATTTTACTGGTTTTCAAATGATTTTGACAAGTGAATAAAATAGAAACAAAATCCGTAGTTTAGTGAAGGAACCGAATAAATAAAACGGGTAAATCCAGAGAGCGAGTCGTAGATATTGAAAATTCCATATCTAGAGTGATAGTCTGATTAACGTATCGCACCGGGATGGTCAAACCTTGCAAAAGACTTTCCAACTTTACAATTTTTAGCCTTTCAATTACGAAAAAAAATATCGAGAATAACAATCTATTGGACCCCTTTGACTAAACGAGGTAGACTTGTGGTACTATTTTTTTCTCATCTAGGATTTGTGCAAAGAAAATGTGATTTCTGACCGAGTATTGTCTCTAACGCCATTAGGTGGAGTGTTCTCTATACCTTTGCACTTTTGCCCTGTTCAGTTCTTAGTCTGTTCCACAATCTCAGTCTGATTATTGGTTAGTTCAGTTCAGTTAGAAACAAGACGTGACAATATAGTAACCTGTAGTGTCTTAAAACTTTCAAGCGTATTATATTCTTAAAATTTTATAAAGTGAACAAAATACAAGTGATCATTTTCGCTAGTTTTCAAATCGCAAAATGCTCCCGTGTTTCTCCGAGCGATTTTTCTTTTTTGAGAGTCTCGGGATTTCCCATCCAACATGGACCTTATTCTTGACGTTTTCCTCCTTGAGCCATTTCATGAGAGGTTCGAAGTATTCCAAAATGGCACTTGTATTCACACTACGTTCACCAGTCAAAGATTCCAAGAAATCCGGAAATGGTTTGGAGTTCCCCAGTCGAAGGGTTCTTCTCAAGACCTTTCCCGCAATAAGGCTTCCATAGACATCGCACTGATGCAAGGGCTTCCCAACGTTTCTGCCCAAGTACAAGCCAGCTTCAGTGCACAACGCCCGATAGATTTGGAACTGCAGGAGGCAGCCGACGAAGTAGTTGAAGTAAGGCTTGCCACCCAGAATGTGGTCGTTGGTGGCTGCGTCAAAATCTTCGTCGGTTCTCGGAACTGGAGGGACCACGCCTTGGTACTCGATCCTCAACTTCCACCAAGCTGTGTTGTACTCGCTGGGAGGGATGTCTCCGGAAAAGATCCTCCACCTCCACAAGGACAACACGTAGCTGTAGGGCATAAAGGCCACGATGAACAAAGCGTTGTGAAGCAAGTTTCCTATTTCATCTTCCTTCGTTTCCGGACCTTCCGGCAAGAGGGAAAGTTTCCTCATGTGGGAGAAGGTGCGGGCTGAGAGCATAGTGGTCCAGCAGAGGGCGTTGCGTATGCTGGGGATGGACACGAACTGGAAGATGAAGGGTTGACGGAGGGTTAGCACAAAGTGAGGCATAGACACTATCCAGTGGGCGCGCAAGAAGTCTTCCGCTGTTACCTTCAACGGCGCAAGAGCTTTGCTCTGCAAGTACTCTTCTTTCCCGTGCAAATTGAAAATTTCGATTCCTCTACCAATCAAGAGTCTATCGTCCCGGTCATCAAAGATGGATTCTTCCCAGAAACTTTTGTCTATCGGCTTGAAGTGCATGGAGACCAGAAAGTCGTCAGCACTCTTCACCATGCTCAAAGGTGTGAACCCTTGGCGGATTAGCGATTCCTGAATTGTCACGAATTGCGTTTGTGGGGGAGGGGCGACTAGGTCATAAAGCGCGAAGAAATGCATGCCCCACAAGTTTCCTAGGAGATGAACGGGGATTCCCCCGTCTTCAGGAACAATTTGCCCATACTTCAAACGCAATTTAAAGCGAACATAAGCATGGAGTTCTTTGTATAGAGGTTCCATTTGGGCCCACCACATCTTCGCCAAAGTCCTAATGTTCGGGATCTCGTTGATCGACAACCACATCTCTCCCGTGTCCTTAAAGTTATGCAACCTGGCCGCCTCGTTCATCAACTCCACACATCTAGAAAACTGCTGTTTAGCCCCTTTATTAATTGCTTCGTTCCACTCCGTCCACAAGTACAAAAGTTGCGATGAATTCCTTGACATCCTGAAAATCTCTACGACATCCTTTTGGGCCAGTTCTGGCACCCCACCAACATCTGCCGGTATTCTTGTGTTGTACAGAAGGAAAGTTATAGACTTAGTTGCTCGTTCCAATTCGCCGCGCTTCTCATCGGGCAAAATCCCCATATCCAATTGCCTCGAAAACAAATCGACCTGCCTTCGAAGATGAGGCTCCGAGATGTTGCCCCAATTGAAGTCCATCAGCAAATGCCAAAGCTCTTTCGTCTTCAACCCAACCTCGTCTAACACCTCCAAATAACTCTGCAAAGTAACGTTAGTCACGTTGGTCTTGAAAACCCATTCCGATTTTTCCCTTCGGTTCTCGTAGAACATCCACTCGTCGTTTACTTGCTGCAAAAGTTTGTTTGCCTCGGTCAACATGTTAGTGGAAGAAGCATCCACGAGTAGTAGCTTGAATGCTAAAGCTAAAGTTAATCCCCACAGGATGACCATTCTCGGCTATGGTCGAAATATGAATACTGAGAATTTCGACTGAAAGATGACAGCATACAAAACAAAACCCTTAGTTGTCTTGTTTATTGGTATGTACTTATTTTGTTGAAAAAGTATGTTTGTATGTTTTTAGACGACATAAATGGTCTTCTGTGGGTGTATCTACATAGTGAATGATTATTGACATTTCGATAGTTTTAATTGTAGCTCATAAACCCATGCATTATTTTTTAATATGATGTTTTTGAGACAAACTGGAAGAAATCGAATCAAATTTGTCTTAAGACAACTAAAAAAATGAAGATGTAAAAACAAAAAACTACAATAATTCAAGGCACAATCCAGGCATTCCAAGGTGCTCCAACAACATCAGGAGGGTCATATTATTAGGTTCTTTCCAACAACACGAGTTGATAGTTCAAAAATCAGTTTTTGTACAGTACAGGATCGGCTAAGAATCAACCAGAGATGAATGTGTAAAGAATTACCGTATGGCGACGAAAATTATAGAATGTATATAGTAGTAGTATATAGTATACAGTCATTTTAGCAAAACGGTAAACTCGTATCAACTTTTGGGTTTATTCGGATAGCCGGAAGTGGTTGTTTACCTGAAACGAACGTGAAACTCTTTCAAGTAAAGAGCCCTTTTGTTTCAAGGCATTTGTTTCAAATTTTGTACTAGCTTTAGAAATAACGAAAAACTCACAGATATGAAATTTAAGGACAATTGCACAACCGGAAGTAGTAGTTTATCTGAAGCGGAAATGAAACTTTTTCAAGTAAAGTGCCATTGTGCTTTTTTTTGTTTATTTTCTTCTGCGATATTGGTATCTTAATAGCTCTTGGTTTATTTAGCTTGTTTTCTTGATTTTTATTGAACCTTTAGTGTCTTAATAGCTTGAGATTTCTTCAGATTATTTTCTTCAATCTTTAGTGTCTTAATATCCCTAGGTTTCTTTTTTCCTTATTTTCTTGAGCTTTACTGAAGCTTTAGTGCCTAAATAGCTCCAGGTTTTTTTAGATTATTTCTTTCAACCTTTACTTTCTTAATATCTCTAGGTTTCTTGAGCGTATTTGTTAAGTTTTTTTGAAATTTTAGTGTCTTAATAACCTGAGGTTTCTTCAGCCCTTAGTTTCTATAGCTTATTTTCAAACCTTTAAAGTCTTTATAGCCCCAAGTTTCAGCAATCAATACCTACATGACAATTGCAAAAATTGATAAGAGTGGTGTTTACCTCATTGATTGCCCTTGTGGTGCTGCATACGTGGGCGAGACCGGGAGAGCCACAGGCACGAGACTTAAGGAACATTGCAAAGACAGAATTTATTCAGCAGTTGGGAGACATATTTTATTTAACGGACATGACATTAACACTAATCACATTAGTTTGCTCCATCAATGTAATAAGGCAAACAGACTCAAGCTTTTAGAAAGTTACGAAATAGACAGACTTAACATCAACATTCAATACAGACCCCTTTATAAAAATCTTTACATTAATCATTGACTTTGTTTTATTTTATTTTATTTTATTTGATTTTCACCGCCTTCCTTGGTTCTCGGTTTGGTCTCTCTGTCTCTCTCATTTCCCATTTTTGGGTTCATTTTTCCTGTTGTCACACGTAATATGATGCTTGCGCAGTGCGCGGTTCTATCTGGTTTCTTTTCCTTCTACGTGAACATGATGTGCATATCTGCCTATTTAAATAATTAATTTTACATTTCTCATAATTTTAGAGTAGTTCGGTTATTCGTCTCTCAGTGATTTTATCAATTTACATAAATAATCGGGATCATTTATACTCTTTCTAATATTTTGTTTCAAGTTACTAACTACCACGTTCTTTCATTTGCTGGAATATATTTTTTTGCCTGTTGTCTTGTTTACAATTTTAACCTACTGACCGCTGGTAAGTTTGTGTAATTTGTTTATAAATTTTTTTAATTTTTTGGTTTTGATTAATTGTACCTATGTTTAATCACATATAAGTTTAATTATCTCATACCTGTTGTCATAAAGAAATTTGTTTTAGGTTGCCATAAATATAAAATAAATATTTTAGTATAAATATTTTATTAAATTTGAAATTTAAAAACTAATGTCAATTCGTTCGACATGTTTTTTCCATCATTTTAAGCTATTCGACTACATGTAAGTTTGTAAATTTAACATATATGATTGTATCTCTCTCTGTAATGTATTTATTTTAATATTTAATTATCCTGATTCGGGAACATCAAAGTAATTTACTAAAATTGTCCAACCGAGAGTTGTCTGTTTTGACAATTTTTTAAATGTGCATATGTGTATACCTATATCAAAATTATTTAAAAATCGCTATGAATCCTAGTATGAATCTGCCTTATCGTGTCTAGTACATTTTAGAAATATACGAGAAAATCGAATGGAGACCACTCCATATTTTTCCTAGTATGTTAAAGGTAGGTCCTGTTCACAAATTTGATGACTGATATTTGTTTTTTTTTGTATAACTCAATTAACTGTAGAGTTTTTTTGCCATGTTTTAATTTTATCTTGTTGTTGCTTACATACACTCATGCCCTGTGTGTTTTGACCCTTGTAGTTCTGAAGGTGCCGCAAATTTAGCGGCGGAAGCTCCACCTGTTTTAGAATGAAAACGATTCTGGAACACCTATCACCTGCGTTATAATTGACCTCCATTACCACTGATTCTCGCATTATTTTCTACGTTTTTAGCTTCTGAGAAGATATTCATTGTTTAAATAAAGTTAAGAATAAGGGACTGGCCATAGACGACGTCACTGAAATTTTTGCAATTGTCATGTAGGTATTGATTGCTGAAACTTGGGGCTATAAAGACGCTAAAGGTTTGAAAATGAGCTAAAGAAACTAGGGGCTGTTACGGCATTAAAGGTTCAAGAAAATAATCTGAAGAAATCCCAAGCTATTAAGACACTAAAATTTTAATAAAGCTTAAGAAAATACGCTAAAGAAACCTAAAGATATTAAGACACTAAAAGTTGAAGAAAATAATTTGAAGAATCCTCAAGCTATTAAGACACTAAAGGTTCAATAAAAATCAAGAAAATAAGCTAAAAAACCTGGACTATTAAGACACCAAAGGTTCAATAAAGCCGAAGAATATAACCAAAACAAATCATGGGCTATTAAGGCATTAATGGTTCAATACAAATTGAGAATATAAACTAAAGAAGCCTTTCGATATTAAGACACTGAAGGTTCAGTAAATCTGAAGAATAGAAGCTAAAACACCTATGACTAGTAAAATACTAAATGCTCAAGAAAATAAGTTGAAATCGCAGGTTATTAAGACACTAAAGGTTTGAAAATAACCTTAAGAAACCCGGAGCTATTAAGACACTGAAGGTTTGAAACCTATGGCTATTCATGCTTAATGGCCTTCGGTTTTCTACCTCATTTTCATACCTGGAATGTTTTAATGGCCTTATGTTTAGTTAGGTTATTTTCAAACCTTTAGTGTCTTAATACCCCTACGTTTAGTTAGCTTATTTTCAAACCTTTAGTGTCTTAATAGCATTACGTTTAGTCGGTCTATTTTCAAACCTTTTGTGTCTTAATAGCTCTACATTTATTTAGCTTATTTTCAAACACTGAGGGCGGTATGCCGAAAGCACATTTACCCTCTGGGTAAGGTTAAAGGTAGGTTCACAATCTAATGTACCTGGTGTATAGCTCAGGTACATACATTACATTATGAACCTACCTTTAACCTTGCCCAGAGGGTAAATGTGCTCTCCGAATACCAAGCTTAGTGTCTTAATAGCCCTTCGTTTATTTAGCTTATTTTCAAACCTTTAGTGTCTTAATGGCCCTACGTTTATTTAGCACATAAAGATATATATATATATATATATATTGCAAATGCCTTAATATTTATTAAAGCATCCTTATGTGATATCAATCAGATAACATTAAACTTTGCCTGGAAAAATTTGTGGAAGGAAGTAATGCAGTCTGACGATGAAGTTTCAATTGAAGAAGTAGTCAACTCTGTGCTTCAAACTGCACATCAATCTCGAGGTGAAGGGTTCATTAACATGGCTTGAGAAGACGCCGAGGAAGTAGTGAACTTACAAGGTCAAAAAATAGAACCAGAAGATTTGGAGCAAATTATTGTGAACGGCAGTTATAAAGATGACGGTGATGAAGAGATGAGGATGAAGAGATGAGGATGAAGACGACATTCAAGAAGTGGAAAAGCAATAATTGTCTATCACTACATTATATAGCATCCTTAGTTCTGCAAATAAGTTAGTTGATTAAGTCGTTGATGCGAACCCCAATATGGAACGATGTTTATGTTTCAAGTCTAGTTTTTCTTTACAATTACTTTTCTCCTCAAATATATATTGTGAGGGATTTAACATATGCCATAAAGAATTTAAAACTACGAGCCTAACTTAATTTGTTTTCTTCACACTTCAATAATATTTTTGAGATATTTACGAGAACATTATATAAAATTTATGGGTTTGGGACCAGGGAACAGAGAGTAGTTGCCGATAAAACAACCAGCGCCGCGGTCACCTAAACGAACATGTGGAACACATAAAATACGATAATTTATGAACAAGGAAGAAGGTCCAAAAAGACGTTAGCCGAGGAAGAACGAGGGCGGTCGCACAATAAGCAAAAAAGTTACGAGGCGATCGCGGCGCGAGAAGCAACGAAAACGGCATTCAAGTAGTCGGTAGCAAATAAGAAGTCATGTCATCAGCCTCTCTTTCTTACTATATTTTACACTAGGTTCATGTTTATCAGGTAGACGATCCGAAATACGAATCATGACAAATTACGATCGTGACGAAATCCCTAAAAGTCATAATGAAAGGTATTCTTTGTTACAAAGGAAAGACTTCTTAAATTCAAATTAACGATTATCAAATTCCATTAAACAAATTCAGGTGATCAAAATAAAAGGTAAATGGTTTTGGTTCGCTCTTTGTCTTGCTTCACTCATTCTGAGTTTCTCTCGCCGTCTCTCCCGCCCTTTCATTTTTAGCCCTCGCCTTATTGGCAGCGATTTATTGACGTGACGAATTAGTCTACGGATTCTGGATTTCTACGAAAACAACGAGAAAGGGTTCCTACCAAATGCTAGACGATCACAGGTAATTAATTAATTTAATTCCTTCGGCCAATTAAAATCAGGGATGATTATTTGAATCTCCCGCCATTTTGTACTGGAATATTTCTTTGAGCTCCAGTTATCAACAAAATGAATAAGCATGCCCCCATAACGTCACAGAACTATTGATTACAATGTTTTACTGGAGTCCAAGTATATTATCATGAGCATAAGCGAACTCGCCAAAATCTACTTGAGCCAACTTAATATACATCTTCTGACTAACTTCATTTCCTGATTGTAAAACTTAAATTCTTAGAAATATTTAAAAATTCCAATAACTCTAACAAAGGCACCGGTTATTCACTTCATAACAGGAGGAAAGATTTCATCACGGGTGATCATGGTTTTATCTATTAAATATCTTGCCTGGAAAATGTCAGCTCAACAGTGGTCAAAACGTTGGTGGTTTTGGCAGCCAAAACGCAGTTTATACCTAAATAAAAATGTTTCCATGTACCCTATCAAGAGGTGACGGGTATACTTCGTTGTTTCATTGTGTAGAGGTTTTAATTATTGAATTTACGTTCATAGATTATTAATTTAGTATACAGAAAATGGATGTAGCATTAATGAAGATTGCAATATATTCTGTAACCAACGACGTATGTACAGCGAAAATAAAACAAATAATCCTGTGCATGTGAATATGTTATCGCCCATATGTATTGGAAAAATGTTTAAAAATGTGAGAACTGCTGCCACAGTGGTTACCAATAACTGATCTCGCATCGGCAAAGTCAAAAGTGCATTCACTCCATCAGATGATCGTGTAAATGTTAAATCAATTAATAAGCGAAATGAAAAAAAATATCAGCCAGATTCATCAAAATTTCATTCATTAAGCAATTCTTATCAGCGTTCATTATGCAAACGCGCGTTTTCTCGCCGCTATAAAACCTGATTCGTCCGAGAGGTTTATCATTGGTTCCCAGCGTCGGTCAATTTGGAAACATGAAGACCACCTTTTGCCTTCTATTTTTGGTCGCCCTTGCTTTGGGTAAGTTATACTTGAATGAATTATTCATTTTTTTATATTTCTAATTCCGATACCATACTTGTAACGTTTTTTCTTTCTTGGGCTTTTACAGCTTCGCCAAAGGCAAGGCATGAGAAGCAAATGGCTCCAAAGTTTGCTAGAAAAGGTTCCTCGTCGTCTTCTTCTTCTTCGTCTTCCTCCGATTCCTCCGATTCGTCCAGCTCCATCTCCGCAGAACGCATGTTTTACACAAAAAAACATCGCGTACGTGATTTCCCTCCAGACATCCAGGGCGACATCAATAACATCGAATCGAGAGAACCCATCTACCGGATCGAGACTGGAACTGTGACCGACTCGCACGTTTCTTACTTCTACTCGCAACAACATAGCCCACAGAAGGTTAACCTGAACACTCATAACTCCAACATCATCAGCAAGGATAAGGATGTTAAAGTGATCTTCCACGGTTGGCTTGAAGACTCCAATGTCGCATGGGCCGAACTCATGAAGGACACCTATTTGGGCTCCCGCGACCTCAACGTCATCTTCGTCGACTGGCAGTATCCTGCCTCCAGCCGCTACGGCCAGGCCGCCTACTACACCGATCAAGTCGCCCAAAAAGTTTCCAAGTTTTTCCACACCGTTGGCTTGGTGTACGGTAAGACTCACTTCATCGGATACGGCATGGGAGCCCACGTGGCCGCCATCACCGCCAAATACCTCGCAAACTATAAACCGGGAAGCAAGGTCTACAGGGTGACCGGCCTCGACCCCTCTGGTCCATCCTTCGAAGAATACCAATATACAAAACAGCAAAAAATCGACAAAGATGATGCTACTATTGTGGACGTGCACCACACCGATGGCGGATACTACGGAATGTTGGACAACGCCGGTTCCATCGATTTCTACCCAAATAGAGGAATCAGGAAAGCACCAGGTTGCTCAGATCCAACGGAAGTGATGTGCAGCCACTTTAGGAGCGTCCAGTACTTTAGGGAATCTATTGAAAAGAAAAACATACCAGCTTACAAATGCGATACTTATGAACACTTCCTAGAAAAAAAATGTTTAAGCAGCCAAGCCGTATATGGAGAGCATTTCGATGGGTCTTCCACAGGAAAGCATTTCTTTCAAACTAACGGCGCTGAGCCTTTCTTTTCCAATTAAGTTTACTCGCAGCTATATACTTGCAAAATAAATATGCCTGTAAAATACATACTGAGTCATAAAGTCCATGACAAATTGAATTGTTTTCATTATTAATCTTATTTTTTTTTATTAGTTAAATATTAGCAAAGATTATTGGGTATATAAATGACCCACCCTACCGAAGGTAACGCAACACGCGTAAGTTTGGTTGCCTATACAATTTTTAAGAGGCTACTTGGTGGAGACATCATTAGGCTAAACAGCTTTGAACAAAAATACGATAAATATGCGGAAATTCGGTTATTAGTCGATTTATTAAACTGGTTGACAAGGCTTTAGCATTCAAGATAAATAATGGTACAAAATTTGAAAAAAATACCTTGAAGCAAAAGGAACTTTACTTTAAAGAGTTTCACTTCCGTTTCAGGTAAACTGCCATTTCCAGTTATCCGAATTAACCCAAAAGTTGATACGAGTTTACTTTTTAGCACAAATGACATACCAAATTTCATCGATCTAGCTCAAGTCATTTTTGAGTTATCGTGTTTACACACACACACAGACAGACAAAAGCAAAAAAGGGCAAAATCGACTCAAAATCACTCAAAACGTCGAGAATCATCAAAATCTCAAAAACATTTTTCGCATGATCACTATACTTTCTCTGCGAGGAAGTAAAAATTGCTGAATCTGGTCAACTAGCAGACTGTTCTTCGAAAAGGTTAGAAATGCATAACTTTTTAATAGGAGTAATTAGAAGAAACAGATGAAAATAATGGGAAAAAGCTGAAGTTATAAGAAAAAAAATAGGAGATATGTCCATTCTTTGAACAGGTTAGAAGTAAATGAAATTTAGAAAAGGGGATAGCAGCTAAGTTTAAATAAGTATCATAAATTGTGTTGTGATATTAAACTAAAAATACAGCATTTATTAAAACTAAATGAAAAAGCAATTTTTTTACATAATTTTCTTCCCTGTTAATAATATTTCATAATCTTGTTTGACCGGTACAAAAATTAATTATTTCCTTCCCAGAATTGTTCCGGATAACTGGCGATTCGGATGACTGGAGTCCGGATAAATGGAGTTCTACTGTACGTTGAAATTCTGGGAATACATGTCTTTTAGAATGGGGCATCCATCATATAGGGGAGGTGGTGAAATTGAAAAAAAAATTTTTTAAAATACAGCATTTATTAAAACTAAATGAAAAAGCAATTTTTTTACATAATTTTCTTCCCTGTTAATAATATTTCATAATCTTGTTTCGAATTTTCATACAAAAGTATGGATCCTATAAAAAATACTAATCCGTAAACAGGAAAATATTAAAGGACGATTGATCAGATTCAGTTATTTTTTTAATCCAGATCAGTTGACAGTGATACACATTAAAACACGACTAAACAAAATACAGGGTTTATTTAACCATATACAGGGCGTTTCAAAATTACACCCCTTCCTTTACACCACATATAGTACTCACCAAAAGAAGCTGAAAAGTCCCTATTGACCCCTGTCCGATCTTCAACCCCTAGGGAGATACAGCCCCTCAAA
>JAWQRP010000320.1:0-31443 GCA_033557875.1 Quadriops clusia
AATTTTCGTCCCCATACGGTAATTCTATACACATAAATGTCTGGTTACCTATATTTTGATCCTTAGCCGACCCTGTACCTGATTCTTGAACTATCAACTCGTTTTGTTGGAAAGAACCTAATAACAACTGCTCGTTGCGAGGCAATTGGGACAAAAAATTGCTGGGTTGCCAAGTGCGAAATCTGGTATTTCGATCATAGGTTTGTCATCTTTATCTGTTTACATTTAAAGCGATGCATTAGAAGAGTTCCGCTTCAAGGCAGGGTCCTTTGCGGGTGAGATACGTACGTAAGGGGGGTACTCTTTACATTTGTAAAAATCACGTGAGCTAGCTGCCTCTTAAATGTATTGGACAAAATCATGTATAGTTACTTTTTTTACGTACGAATAGGATACACATTACATAAACAAATTTAATAGATACAATGCAAAACCAGAATTTTTAAAAATTCATACGTTGTAGTAACAGCACAGGAAAAAGCCGAATGGAGATAAATATAAACAAAGAAAAAATAACACGTAGGGAATTTAAAAAAATTTCGCCAATAAAATTTTATTGGCAAAATTCAATTTTAGGGACACAACTCGGGGGAATCGCAAGGGATTCCTAAATTGAAGCGTTGCTACGCATTATATGGAGAAAAGTTTTGTGTGAATCACAAAACAAAGTTCATTCTTAAAAGCGGTGAAATAAATGGAACTTTAGGTCTTTTTCATTACGAATCAACAGATGTTTTTTATTATGATTTTCAACTACATTTGTCCAAAAAATAAAACATTTTTTATCCCTTCCCGAGGCGGCGAAACACTTGTACTTACGTTTGCATTCAGTATGATAGAAATACAAATTATCTTATACGGTACATTTAGAAGCGGTATAGTATTTTTATGTAGCCTAAAGGCACAATTTTTCAAAACAGTCACACACAAACATTCCAATTTCCAATTATTGTCGAATAGAGCAAGGGAATTGAAATTGAAACTTCAAACGGTGTTTGCGTGCAAAAGTCAGTGTCTTACTCCCAAAAATTAATTGGAATCAATTACAGGGTTGCCCGGAAGCTTCAAACTTTAATAGGGCGTCGACATTTACCGAGGGGTTAATCCCTTATTGTCATTCTCTACATTCATTGCAGCACACAGCTTTTATTTTTAATTTTGATAGCGCTTTAGCGGCCGACGGCAGCGGATTTTAATTGTGTCGCGATTATTTACTTTTCATTTTGACATCGGACGCCAATTACAAACAGGAATGTAATAGCCATCCAATAATAACAGCGACAAAGAGCGTTTTGCTTATGGGGTTGAAAAGCTACCCGCCAATTATTGGACCGAATTTGCTCTTTTAATTGCCGTTATTTTCAATCACAATAAAAATAGGCAGGCAGGAGTGCGAACGTGTTCAAAAATTTAAAGACGAAAAGGAAAAAACACGTTTCGGGAGAACGGGGAAATTTGTGTATATCATATTGCAGGCTTCGGTTAATCTTAACAAATTGATCCACGTAGAATCTGTTAAAATATTGCAAAGAAAATCCTCTTTGAATTTTTTCTTCATGAATTCCTTTTCAGAGAAATGCCTCGCGATTTCCTATTCAAACGTTTGATTTATTTCCGAATTCATCGCGAAAGCGAAAGAGACGTGGAGGATTCTCGACGGTTTTTATTTCTATATTAAACACACTCAACCTGGACATATTTCCCAACAATGACTACATATTTTTATTTTTTTTTCTTTATACCGGTCCTTTCTGCAGCGCTGACGACGACCTTTTTCGGAGTAAATATTCAGACCATGTTATAATCCTAATCTAATAAAGTAAATTAAATAAAGGATCCCCTTTACTTCTGTCCGGTTTTACAATTGGGGTACATACCTAATTTTAAGGAATTCGCCCTTCTAGTTCCGTCCCTATTTTGCATGCGTAAATATGTTTTTTTTTTCAAGGAATTGGGTCAGACATGAGCGGAATGTCTGTATGCTAATGTTGTGAAATAATTCATGTAAGAATGGATGTTGTTGTTATAGACTTAAATAGCCAAAAGGAAAAATAATTTAATAATAATTACATGTCTTTAACGGAAAGATAATGTTGAAAACGTTCTATTTACAAAATGCACATTTGCGCATCTGCGTGCCAGATGCCGAACGTAACGATTATTAACGATTATGAACTATTCGAAGCATTTTATTAAACTTTGAAATTTAATTTGCGTCCCATGCAAAATTGTTGGCATAACGTTACCGTGCCTGTGCAAGTGGCAACTTAATTAGGTAACAATTTTTATTAATTGCGATTTACGTTTCAACATGGGAAATGTGAATTGCCGAGAAAAGTCTCTAAAATGCAATGTGCTAGTCCGTATTGCACCGAAGAAGGAGTTTACGGGTTCGTTCCTGGAGGAGCAATAAGAATAATGTTTGTACTACATGTCGCATGATACTGCAAGATATTACCGCACTATTGCGGTTTAAAATGTGAACTTAATGGCGTGTAGCTTCCAAGAACAAGTCGTATGTCAATTTGAGTGACATTTAATCACACCTTTCCAGAGGCGAAGCTTTGCTTTCCTGCGAATGACGTGCACGTCCCTAAATTCCTATTGAAAGCAAATTAGAATGTGGCAAGTATTATGGAATGGAAATTCAGCCAAGTTTTATGACACTGGAATAAATTTTCTGCAATAGTGGGAGGTGGAATGTGGGAGCATTTGAATGATATTAGAGAGTGGTGAAATATTGAAATGGCGAAAACTTAATGTTCGTGGTAGATTAAGCACGGTAATGCAAACTCGTGCTTACTAACCAAATTGCTATGCAAGGATCATTTAAATTATAGATTATGTTCAAAATATAATAGTTGAGGACGTATTATCAAATAACATAACTATTGTTCTTTCCGTTTGTTTAGATAATCAGGAGGTTACCGGCTTCGTCTTCACTCAGAACTCATCTTCAGGTCTCTACAAGATCAAAGTAGTACAATTTTAAAATTTACGATACATAAGCAATAAAACAAATATTCCAAACGTATTTCAAAGCCAAAAATTTTCTGACCCGCAGTTACCGCATGGAACTAATATTAAATTCATAAGATTTTTAAATATTTTTCTATAGTTTCAATATTTTTATTATGAGACAATAATTATTTACCTTTAACATTTTATTACATACTTGTATAGTTCCGCATACGATATTTGTTTCATTTATTTAATTATGCAATCTTTATGGTTTTTGTATATTAAATTTTGTTATTTGAAAAATAAGTTTGGCGTGCATATGTTTGTAGAACGATCAGTTCAGGAAGCACAATATTCCCAACCCCCAATTTCACAAACAACAACAACAATAAAAATATTAGCATAATAGCAAAATCCGGAAAACACATCTACTCAAATGAGGGCGGCCTCCTTGACATATTAAAATTCAAGGGGAGCCTTTGCCCTCTCTCGGCCTTTTATGGAAGCATTACTCCCCGGTACGTAGTGAAATCCACGTCTATCGGGGGGATGAGACGTCGTAAGCTAAAAAAGGTCCAATATCCATCACAAAAACAAAACTAAACCGATCAAGCCGTATCTTAGGCTAGATAGGCCATAGAGGGCGTGACACTGGCGATGTCCTGGGAGATATTACTTGAGTGCCTGTATCATACGTAGTCTGAAACAGCCCTCGCTAGGGCTAGCAGTCCTGTAAGCTACGACATAACAAGCGCACGAGCACAACCACACAGGGACTCTGCCTTGCGAAGATAACGACCGATATCGCACATCCGAGCCAATTATGTCGTAAAAAATAACAATATTATAGACTTATGAGAGACGGGGGGTGGAAGGGTTGCCGGCTTCCTCGATTCGCAGCCTGAAATTTATGTTATTATGTGATGAGTTAAGTACCCCAAATGAGCTTCCTCCGCGCACGACATTTTTAAATCTAATAAATTTTCATGATTAATAAACGCGTCTGTGGGGTGGATCCTCGTAAAAACTGGATCTCTTAGGCCAGAATACCGCCGCCGATGTATATTGGCCCAAATGAATCACCCCGCAAGAAGGGGACGAACTCACTGTCACGGTAAAGTTGCGTTTTTATTTCATTACGTCTTTGTTAATTTGCTTTCAGTTTTCTTATTGTGCAATAAAGCCTTTAATATAAACGGAACGGGGAAAAATCTATGAAATAAGGAGGGTGATTGAAGAGGTCAGCTCCGAGGGGTGTTTATGAGAATATTCGCGAACAATTTGGGCCACGAAAATGAAACAAAACTGAGCTTTTGACTTTATTTAAAAAACCTCTTCCATATTTCAACCCTAAGTATAAAAATAATCACATAAAAATATTACCGGCTATTTAAAAATATATAAATTAATTATCACGGTGCTGCAACGTTTTACTTCCGTCATGTACGGAATTATGTCTGCCATCTTTGAAATGCGGACTTACAAAGAGAAGTAAATATGAATAGGAATACAAAATTTTTCTGCAATTCCACAGACGTAACCTTGTGGTGTTAGTTAAACAAAGTGAAAACTTTTGCTGTAGCAATATTTTCCTTGATAATTACTTTGCGTTTGCAAATCCCATGATGTACCATTTCCTCATTAGTCTGCTTTGTAGCGAACAAGCGGGAAAATCTCGATGCACAGCGCTGTGCGGCCTTCCCCCAGATGCCGTTTGAGCGCCTCAAAAAGACGCTCCTTGGATACAAACCGATAAAATAGCGAAATGCTTAGTGTGTGCATGCAAACGATTTGGAAAAATAAATTCCCCCGAACATGAAAACATCTTCAAGTACTCAACGGGAAAATATAAAAGTTATTGTGGTTATTTAAAAGTATTACGGTTTTTCATGCCGGGCCCGTTCCCCGCTCCAGTAATCACCAACTGACATGAACTACATAAATTTAACAGATTTTTTTGAGTGGATGCTACCGATAAATCATAAAGGGGATCACGCACGAACACTTAAGGATATTACTCTTCTTTTGAATATATCGACAACATAATGTACCTTCCGTTAAAAAATTTAGGTTGAAACAAAGGGGTTCTGCTTTTAAAAAACACTTTAAATTTTATTGCTCTGTTTAGTCATTTTTCAACTATGTTAATGCACCCATGAATATGGTACATGCATTCTTTCTTTGTGAAACGATATCTATTTTTACCCTTTTAAGTTTTTTGGCTTTAAATATGAACTTTACAACCGAGCGTGTTTGACGTAAATTCGTTGTATATGTTCAAATAACCCAGTTATGTTTCTCTTAAATTTGAATTTAAATAATCTAAAATAAGCTTATACTCAGGGTACCAACTAACGGTTTAAGTTTACTTTTGTCAAACAACAATTCTACACAAACTTATGAATAACTTGACACAAACGTTATAGGTATATAAACTAATAATAAACTAGAAACCTTTAAAATCAGCGAAAATTTATTAATACATGTTATATTCGCACCTAGAAGTTATAATGATTGATTTCAGCGCTAATACGGATCTATTAGGTTAAACAGGTGTTTATCTACGGAAGGCCATTAAAAAGTAAAGACCCGATGAACCGAAATAATTTTATTTACTCTCCCAGATCAAATTTTGCCGAAATTGAGAAAGTAAATGGCATCACATCCGTCTAAGCGTGTGGTGAACTGCAGGTCGGGATTTAATTTGATAAAATATTAAGGTATTCCAGGTCGTTGTGAATATTTCAGGCGCTTGGATTAGTTCTCGAAATTTTACGTTTCCTCCCTTTAGCTAGCGGCA
Organism: Quadriops clusia; assembly: GCA_033557875.1. Lineage (NCBI taxonomy): Eukaryota > Metazoa > Arthropoda > Insecta > Coleoptera > Hydrophilidae > Quadriops > Quadriops clusia. The sequence continues at coordinate 5,762 of JAWQRP010000320.1, forward strand.
TGCTCGGCAAAGAAAAGTTGGAAAGGTAATATAGCAGCAAAGTTTTGTAGCGGCACCATCAGAGGGAATAAATAAGGTAATTGGTGGCAGCACATCAGTTAGGAAAGCAGTGAGAAAGAAGGAGGTCTCGCATCTCTGCAATGCGAGCCAGCAATATCAGCTTTGTTCTCGGGGGACGCGCCGATGTTGTTTTATATCAACCATTCCATATTTAAAGTGATATCAGTGGGAGCGATTAAATTGTTGCTACTTACTACAGTACTATCAGCTTTTGCAAAGTTTCCAGATTAACTCTCGGCTTTTCTACTTACTTAGTTTTAATGTTCGCCCACCATCTGACAAATTCGTGATATACCTAACCTTTGCCCCCGAGCGCACGCTTCCCCTAACTTTCTTCCTTTCGCCTTCGGAAAGAAGCAAACGACGAAACGTGGAATTTGCAAATTTCCTTGATTTATGGGATAAGTTGCAGAAATCTGTGCGAGTCCTTTCCTACAAACTTTTTTTAAATCCCGATTTCGCACGTGTTTACGTTCTCAATTTTTACGGGAAACGGGGAATTTTTGCTAATTTTCATGAAAATTTTATTTCTCCCAAAGAGACTCTTAAAAGATGCGGCGATGTGCTCACGAGTGCACCCAAGAAGATTTTTTATCCAATAAAAATTATCTTGTATAATTATAGCCCAAACAAAATAAAACTTTTTCTTCCTTTTAGAGACCGCGTTCCCATCTGGAAAATTCAAATACCGCACGAAAGGCTATGGTGAGTTTTGTTTTGTTAGTATTTTAATTCTACAGGTACATTTTTAGAGATGAAACAATATACAAATGCAAGTAAATCCGAAGTTTACTTACCAATCCTCCAACTAGGGCAATCCAAGGCAGCAGAGCGTTAAAACGAAAGAAAACAAACTGAAATATGCATATTGCTTAGCGCTGTTCCTCGCCAGTTTCCATTAACGCTTTCGCAATTTAAAAATATTTACGTATGCATATGCACCGGGCAATAAAATCTCACAGCAGAAGAAACTGCGCCGATATTATTTATATACAGAGCGGGATATAATCTAGTTTGTTGCACACTTTATTAGTCGGCTAGAGCGAGTTCGGAGTAAACATTTCTCCGTTTTATTTGTACAGAAAGCGGCACGTGCGCATAACTTTAAGCCAAATACCAAATCAAACTTTCGAAAGTTCCAAATTAGAACAGTTTTAACTAATTGCCAAAACAAACAAAAATGCTACACCTTTATTACTCCTCGGAGTTTCCTCACTGCGAGCCATGCTGCACAGCTATATTAGCTTCATTTGGGTTTAGCAATTCCTGCATTTAAGAATGATTGTTAGCACTTTGTTTAGTTCTCTTTAACTTAGGAAGTCTTATTCAATACTCTCTCAGAGTGTGAATATTAAATATCAGAGGAAAATTGGACTGGAGTTTTAGTTTTTGTATCCCGTTGAGCATTAGCCCAGGGGTTCCACTATGTTTAGTTTAAATCTCTTGTTTCCATTTTGTGAAAATATTAAGTTGGCTGTGCACGCGAGATTCCCGCGAAACGTACGAGTCAGATCTCGTATTTCCTCGGCCGCTCAGGGGGGATTTTTATTAGAATATATAAGAAACGCAACGTTGGAAATTAAACTCCAGATATTTTACGATAACATCCGAAATGTAGGTTAGCCTTTTGTTAGTCTCTGGCGAAATCACATCCGCCTGCACCGTGCACTACCTTCAAGAATTTAATCGTTCCCGGATTCTTTCCTCATATTTCCTTTGAATAGAGCGAGGGCCATTTATGTTCAGAACGCCTATATCTATTATTTTATGGGAGAAAGATTTCCTGGCGCGTCCGATTTTATTTAGTTTCCGCTATTTACTGAAACGTAGCAAGTTTTATAAACGTAATAATACATTGTCAAGACACATGTACAAAACAAAATTTCGAATAGGTAGCGTATCTATCGGAAATTTCAGATTCTCTCGAGGAAAGTATCCGTAAAATATTGTGGGAATGTAAGTATAACACGTGAGACCTGAACGGACAACATTTGAAAGCAACACAATAAGAACGCTAGCTGTGCTGGTTGAGATGCTCCTTGCATACAACCCTCAATGTGTGCACTAAGCACATCTCATTGTTGCTGCTCTTTTATCGATGAGGGAACTTCGGAAAGGAGCACATGCGGACCTGTGAAAAGTTACCAAAATCTGTCTACTTTTGCCGTAATCATGTGCAACGGATTATCTGTTGAGCGAGTTCCATTAAATGCGACCGAACTACGACCTAATGAAATTAATTCCGGGCAGAAAAAGGAATTCGATAAACCCCTCTATCCAACCTTTGTTTTAAAAAAATACCGGCTGTGGTTGCAATCTCGGCCGTTGTACTTACGTAATTTATTTGTCCGGTATTTTTCATTTCCAAGAATAAATTGAACTAGTTATTTATGCATTTGCGACTAGGTAATTACATTGTCATTATTTTAAATTATCTGCAAACTTACCTTCTTCATCACTTCCTATCATGGAGTACCGATCAAAACCGCTAAGATTTCTATGAGTGCCTAAACCGAAATCGTCCTTCGTCCACTGAAGTATTCCACTCTTGTCGATGACCCTACAAGGAAGCGTTACTCTTGACCCAACAACCGCTGTCTGATCTTGGGGCTCCATCGCAAATTTCTGTTCTCTCACTGCGCCAACCGCCACAAGAAGGCTTCCTATCCGCAAGAGTAGCAAAAGGAATTTGTGGGTCGAAGCCATTGTGATTGTCTTCTTTTTCCTGGAACAAATAGAACGAAATGTTAACTGCAAATCATTTCAACTTCTATTAAATTGATAGAAACTTAAATAAAAGTAAAGCAAATAAAACTGAACGATCATTAGGCTCCACTTTAATAGAAAAATGTCCGCACCTAGGGAAACCTCTAAATCACACTTGATGTAATTCAAGCGCGCAAAGAAGCCCATGAAGGTATCATATTAAGTGGAGAGTGGAGAGACGTCAAAGGGAGGACAAGGTAACGAAAAAGAACCTCACCATCAGATAAATTTAGCCGGCACGTCTTTTAACGTGGTTGTCTCTTCTAATCTTGGATCAGATTTAGAAACGAGAAGCGGACAATTCCCCGAGCGGAAGAGGAAATGTTGGCGTCGCGACATGACGTACGGAAACTATATCTTCAGTAAACAGTTGTTAAAAGCTCGCACTCGTTTACTTGAAGCTAAGTGCTCGTATTACTCCTAATCATTATTAGCGATATTAACTGTTCATGTGGCACATACAGAAAGTGCAATGTTGCGTAAACTAATTAGTTTGTTGTTAAACATGCATCAAATTAGAAAGACCGCTACACCTTTCGCGCGCTCAATAAGTCGGGTACATTTACATTCATTAACTTTTAATCCACTTAAGAGCGTAATAAAAGAAAATTTTGATCGATATTTCATGAAATGTGATTGGTGAATATAAATCGCTACTTACGACTAGCTATACATTTCTATACAAACATTTTAAATCTAAATAATTTCTCACGATTCAGTCATCTCACATAACGTATTCCAATTTTTTATAAAAAAATATTTTTGTGAGTTCCCGGGGAACACTTTATGAAAAACATTTTAAAAAATCAGCATGTCTTTCATGAATGCATAATACGGGCGCGATAGCGATAAAAATAATTAAAAGTCCTATCAAATGAAAACCTACAGACATACATTCCATTAAAAACAACATAAACCGCATTATGCCAGACATTTGTCCTCATGAATATTCACTTTCGCATGGTATATTCGCCATGCTTTTATCTCATTCGGTGTTCCTTTCTCCAGTCGCTGAATTACAATGCCACTACCTTCGTGCCAAGTCAGCTGTGTTTATCATTTATTGATTTACTTTCCTTCATATATATATATATTCTTTACACCTTATTTTTTCCCTTATTTTTTGACAAATAGCGAGATTCAATTTTGCGTTATAAATTTAAAATAAAAATCCTTTGCATAGGCAGAAAAGTGTGTTGAATGTATAAATTTCTCCAGATTCTATGTGAGCCCCTTTTTGGAACTGAACGCAATTTATTTTTTCCTTCATGTCGAAATTTCTCGATATTCATCCCTTGTAAACCTCCAAATGTATGCAGATCAATATGTTCTAAATCCTCCAAAGATTCCCCCGCTAATCTCGATGTATTCGCATTGGAAAGCATTTGCCCTTTCATTTTTTAAAAGGATCTTTTACAAAGTAAAGCGTTGCGAAATTTCCTGATTGTATTTACCCCTAGTAATTTCGAATTCAACTAAAAAGTTACTGGCGTAAATGAATATTATGCACTTAATTTTTTATCATATTAAACCCATTATTTTTTTTGAACATTGTGTCCTTAGAGATTAAAGCTAAACTTGCCTGATTACATAGATTGATATTATTGCAGCTTTAATTAACTAGGTTTCAACAAGCGAATAGTTTTTAGTCAGATTTCCAACTGAGTTCGGAGATTAGAGGCATGGTTCAATTTGTTGCTGTCCACAAAACACGTACACAGCAAAAACTTAATTGTTGCAGAGTTGCTAGACGCACGGAACACTATTCCTAACTACAGGTGTCTAGTTCAACAATCCGCATTAAATACGGGTGATTAGTTATGCTTTGGTTTAAAAAAATATAATTATAGAATACATTCTGAAAGTTAGTATCTGGTTGTGTAAAGCTAAATGTAAAGTAATTAATTGGATTCGTTTCTACGAATAAAAAATTGTTACCGAAACTCTTCGGTGTAATATTTCAACATTATTTATTACTAGATACTTTAATATGCATACATAATTAAATGCATTTGAATCACAATAATAATTCACGACTGTCCGACAGCTTCGGATCGATGAAGTCTACAATGATTTCGTTTTGAAATGCGTATTACACTGTATACTCTTTAATTTATTCATAAAATTTATTAATTTATGCGATTTTTGGACATAAATATTGCGAGTGATCTAAATCGACAGCTACAATAAATGGAATCGCAAATTTACATCAAAATCCGCAATGGATTATTTTCTAGATGTAGGTATATTTATTATAATGCTGTTAAACTCGGGAAGTTAATATTTCGTATTTTTTTAATTGTTGGAACAAGCTGATGGATTCTACCATTACATAACGTATTTTTTGCGTGCGCGTATTGCAAGTAAGTGTTAGTAATATTTGTGCATCGGTGTTTATAGTTCTTCCATGAACATTACTCAAAATAAAATCAATATTGCGGGTGGTGGTTATCTGATAGACCGAGAAAGTAATGCACTTCAAACATGAATAAGATAGCACGCGTTAAAAATATAGCAGAGATTCATAAGTCAAATTCGTTTACTTTGAAACAAAGATTTATGGCCGTTAAGTATTCCACTTCATATTTTACTGTCTTCTTGTAAACGCAAATTAAAGTTCGGGCTCGAAGCAGAACGATATCTTTGCTTTGAATCATATTTTTCAATGCACTCTATCGATTAGAAAATTATAATTCCACGAAACACTCGAGCAAAAAACAAAGGCGAGGAATTCCGCGCGCCTCCAACCTATAAACGAAAAGGGAATTTTATATAAGCGAAATATTTCACGATAAAGAAAGGTGTAAAATATTATTTATGTTATGTATGTTCACTTTTATTACACCTTCGCATATTGACTTTCCCTTTCAATATACTGGGGTGTAAAATTCTTCGCCGTTTATACTTTTTAGGGATAGGAGATGTAGAATATGTTATTATCAGAATTCTGACGAACTGAAACATCTAGGTTGGGTTCGAATATTGTAGGGTACGGTTTTACACAAAAAGGAAATTTCCTCAAAGTATATTCAAACTTGGGAATTGTGAAATATTTGTGTATGGCAATAGGGCAAGTTTTGTGTACAGCATTTTAAAAATATTACATTGTTCTCGTTCTGGGTAGGTTAGAATATAGGTTTGTATTAATGAGGACTAGTTTGTGTTTCTTGTTTTGCGAAGCATCAGCACGAGAGCATATGTTTGTGAAAACTAACATACGCGATATCTGCAAGCTAACAAATTTCTCGTTTATGAAACGTGGAAGTAATGCGAAGTTAATTTAAAGCAAATTTAAGTTCATGAAAGTTTCAGGTCAAATTTGCTTCGTACGTTTCTGGGCGGCGTGGAGTGCAAAATAAACTCCGTATTTAATATTTAAGAACTAGAACGCTAGAGCGGCAATTTTCAATTGAGAGCACCCGTGTTGTCAGGCCTTCGTGTTGACCATCAGAGCTTATTAAATTTGAAAATTCCCTCTAGGAACCGACCATCTTCCTGAACATACTTTTAATCAGTTGTATCCGTTGCGGTGGAACAAAAGCCTGGTGGTCGTGCCCGACCCTAAATTTATCCAGAACAATGCTGCCCGTGCAAGTGGCTTTGGACCCATTAAAACGACTTTCATGTTGATATAATAATCCATGAATAAACTCGAATTCGTATTGTTTACAAAGGAACTACACGTTGGCTTTTCACTTTGCTTCAATAACTGCGAGGGTCGTTATAAAGTACTTTTACGGACAAAGGAGTTTATAGTGAATTTGATTTCTAATGACGAAATCGGTCCTTTGCGTGGGCTTTTATTTTGCATGGAACTAAATTAATTGGGAGGGGCACGATTTTACGCGTAGAACATTTTGAGTTTTTTTTATTTCTAGATTTTCTATACGTACTGAAATTAATAATTTATTATCGAGTGCTTACGAAACTGAGCGGTATTAAAGGTTTACTCAAGAAAAGAAAACGAACCCTGACAGGCATCTTTTATATTTATCGGATCGACAGAGATGTTAGGGAAAGTTGGGCCCAAATCCCTGCCTTAAGATGAAAAAGTGTCGAGCTCGGGCAATGTCGTTGTTTTGGGATGAAAACGTCCGGCGAAGATAACCAACCCTCACGCAACTCCCATCCTTTCCATCCGCAAGAATTAGCATCGTACATTTGGCCCGTTTAGAAGGCGCCAACGGCCGTATTAAAACGCCCGGCAAGTGTCATATTTTAACTTGATGAAATATAAAAACGGCGGTCTATTGTTCTGTAGCGACTCCATGACGTAACAAATATCCGCTTTAATAAAGTCAGAAAGCTTAGCAAAACGAAGGCGCTGACGCTGGTGACATCAGCTTTATTTAGTTTTGTGTCAGCATTACTGCTGTGAGTTATGGAGATATAGGTAAATCAAATGTCAACGCTCAACGGTTCTCTGATACCATGTAATAGCAGAATACAGATTTACATAGGTTCGGGTACTTTGGATCATGTTGATGTAGTTCTATTTACCTTGCTAGATTTAGGTGTAAGGTACACACAGTGGGACTTGCAAATGTACCTACGTTTGGATGTACGTAAACTGTCTATCGGTCGATTTAAGTTTGGTGTGGTCTTGCCCTGAACGTGTTTATTTCGGAATTTCTGTTTATTCAAGTTGCGATTATAACACTTACTAGGCCGTTTGAAGACGCTTACAACGAGCATCTAACAATCTTGTAAGGAATTACCTTAAAATAATTATCTATACTTTTATAGATAGATAGAACTAATCTTAAATTAATGATTATGAGTGAATGTGAATCCATAATATATAAGCCGTTAACTCTCACTCACTGACAATCGTTTTTGTTCTTTCCACAGAGAGACTTTAGTTTTTGGAGATACGAACACTTTTTACAGCTAGTGTTGAATTTGACTTTGACTGTAATATAGGTCCCAACAATTTCCAAAATAGAACAAATTAAGTAAGTGGATGCGCTGCACGCCAATATACAAATATCGTCTCCTAATAAATTTGTTAATGATGTTTTAATACCATTAAGTACAGTGAAATTTCGAAAAATAACACTTTGTAATGTAAGGAACAATAAAAAATGAAAAAGGAGAAGAGATTAAAGCAAGTTTCACTTATAACATTTAACAAAAATTAATTTATAATTACAAAAAAAATCCTTGCAAGTGAAGGAATAGAATAATATAAGAAGAGAAAGAAAATGATTACAAAAATCTGGGAATAGTCCACTTTCTTTTTTCTTACTAATTCTTCATCACTTATCCCCTTTATAAATTTTACGTTACTGCTAAGAATGCGTTCGTCTACTAGCTACATATACATTTCCTATCCCCGCACAATTGGCGGAGGCGCACGGTCGAAAGTTAAATCACAATTTTAATTAAAAGCTCTAATTTCAGGACCCCGTAATACTTTTGAATTCTTATCGCACACCTAACGCGATCAATCTCGAAAAGTTATACATCTATTTGCCCTAAAATAGCATTCCTGCCTTGATTAAAAGGATTATTTAATTAAGTAAAGTGGTATCGCTCATTAATTACTAAACAAATAACAAGGTTTTAAAGTTGACTGTGCTGCTATTTTACTACTTAAGGTAATAACGTTCACCGGAAATTCGGACGAACTACTTTAAATAAGATAACGCAGACAAGAATAAATAGAAAAAAATTTTTTTACATTTTTTCATAAAAAAAGATTCGTTCAAAACTTGGTTGTTAAGTAGACTAAGTACAAACATACGACAAATAAGCCAACAAAAAGAGATTTTACTAAATCGATGCTATTGTCCACAGATAATAATGACCGAGCAGAATTCAACTGTACATTCCTATTAGAACTGCTTGTCGACAAAACCAGAAACTAGTGTACTTAAGTAATGAAGCGATTAGAGTATTGGCTCGCACCCACTCTATCTTATCGCATAGTGTAGACCCTGAATTAATGAATTTATACCTGCAGCGCGCCCGCTAAATAATTACGTTATCCACATCGTGTACCAACTCTGACCATTTGCATATATACTCTTGAAGCTCAACCATCCCCACAGTAATTTGCAGACAAAAACTTATCTAAACGAGTTGGCTCGTTCCTCGCCTGAGCCCATGCGGCTCATATCGATTTGTGATCGCCAAAAAATAAGAAATTCCGTAAATATATTAACTAATTACTAATTTAGCTAAGAGAAATCATGAAAACCCAATATCCGAGTTTTCTCCTTCAGATAAGTCGAATACGAGAGCCCGCCTATCTTAATTGGTCTTGTCAGATACGTTAGAACTGCATTACCAACTTCCAAATAATTTATACCCCCGTTGTCAGAGTAGTTTTATTTTATAGCAGAAGATTCGGGTTGCTTAATTTAAATTCGTTCAACTCTTTTTCAGACTTCCTTGATCCTTATAACGAACCGTTGAGAATCAAGATTTATTTAATTAAAAACGCTCCTTTTTTCTTTAATTTCACCCCTGCACGTAAGACGTGCGCAAAATGAAACCTTTCCGCGCTAAATGAGATTTATTCATTCTGCATATTCCCGGAAAGCGAGGAGGATTTTTCTCAAAGGGACTTAATGCATTTTTAATTAACCAGCTTGATATGGTCTCAAGCATATGTGCTCCGCGGTCATCGCGTTTAAATATGCCTTCAACTGTCTAGTTGGAGCCAATTTAGAATACAAGAAATGTCGTTTGGAAGGCCTCTAAGTATTTATTATAGGGTAATTTGAATCTAAAATTATGTTGTGCGCATATGTATTATGGTACTTTGTTTTTACGTTCATGTACTCTATAATTTTATCACGAAAAATAGAAATTCATGGATATGCTAATAGGTGGTCTCTGTAGGTACGTACGTTCGTAAAATGGAATCGACGATATTAAAGTAGTTTAGCGGTGGTATTTCTAAAAAACACCCATACACATTTAATCACTATAGAAGCTTCTAAAGCTAATTGCAAAAACTTACAAATAAATACTCCCCGTATGAATATTTAATGCCAACCTGTATATTTGTAAGGCCAGCTTATTTCTTTAATTACGCATTTCTCATTAACAACATCCATATTTGGTTCATTTTCAGGTACTGTTAATTACGTAGCGATGTAAAAAGTACGATAGGAAACTTGAAATGCGGGCTTTTTCCCAAGAAACAATTAATAAAGTTGGAAATTTAATATCGACTGCAAACGTATAACACATGCATTTCGCACGATCGCAACGAGAGTGCAAGATTTTCCTATATGCAAATACTATTTAAATTAACTGGATTAATTTTCCTTGTTTTTGCATATGTGATGTCGCGTTTCACGTAAGATAATTAGGATGGATACAATTTCTCGTTTTGCCTTATACCGTTAATAGCATGGGAAAGTCCTCGTTATTGCAGCGGTTACGTTTGCTGACTGTCTTTAAAAATCAATACTAGAGGGATTATGTGAATAATCATAGCTCTCCTCAGATTGCTACTTGTGTTGTATCAATTTTTGAACGGTGGTTTATTAAGTCTACGGTATTGATACCAGATGTTATATTTTGTTTTTAATATGTGCATAAGGAGTTTAATGTGCAACCAAATGCGATTATCACTCAATATGGCCAACCTCTAATTAGAAACACAATTGAATTGTTATATGTCGGTACACAATCGAGCTTAAGATGAAGTATGAATATTCGACATTATTAATTAATGGTATAAGTCTTTAATTACAATACCTCAGTGAGCCCATTTGTCGTGAAGATGACTGGTACGCCTTTACGGTTGCGTATGAATTCCTAGGTATATTAAACAATATCATAATTCAGGGAAACCGCAGCTCACAGTGCTACCATCTATCAGACGGAGTAAAGTGAATGTAAGCTCCTCAGTCTCTTTACGCTGAAAGCACTCCGCTATTACGTGACAAGGCTAATGACGAGGAACGCGTACATCAAGATTAAACATGGAGGGTGTCGAGCTTCTAAGACTGTTTGATGTATCGGAGGTCTTTTGTACAAACAGCAGTTAATTACTGGACGAGCCACTGTCGGACATCAAAGTCCGTGTCCGTGATCTATGCTGGAACTTGTTGCTCCGGCTCTAGATACACACAAACACATATGCCAAAGCTAGAGCTTGGCCGCTTCGGTTCTCTGAGCTTCGTGACAAAAAGGATAATGGTCCTTGGCGCATTTCTGGTGGCGGACTTTGTTCACCACCAGCAGACACAATCGGTTAATGCGTTTTAAACTTGCTCGAGTAATTAATTTATTAGACATGGAATGTGAGCAAAGAATTAGCTGCTTTGTGTTGCAGAGCGACTCGGTTATTTTAGCAAATGAACGGGTAAGCATTGAAGAATGGTGAACTATTCAATCTGCCCAGCGAAACGTTCTTTCCGAACCACTAATAGAATTTGTTTTGTAGCAGGTCCCCGAATAGATCTTTTTAAGGGGTTAATGTTTTAATTGAATATTGGGTTGAACCCTCCGGGATTCCTTAAGTTAACCATTTTATTAGCTTGTTGTTCATGTAATTCGCCAATTGCCAAGTGTACTAGTTTATTCGATTTCGTTTCTTTAAGTTTTTATTTTCGCGTTTGTAATTCCATTTAATACTACTTATTACTTCTGCAAAGATTTACGTTAAAACACATTAAAGTTTAATAGACATTATAAATGGAATATAATACATATAAGGGATGTAAGGTAAAGTTTACTATCATGTTATGAAGGACCACAAATCTTCCCCTAAGAACACAAAGCTCTGAAGTTTAGTAGGAAACGATAAGCCAGTAAGTTGCTAATACTTGCTAAAAGCAAAGATTATGTGCCACTTTAAATTTCTTTGTAAGTGTAATAAAGTTACATTATGAAAGGTGGAAAGGTTGCATATTATATTAAATTACTTCCCAATCGTCAGGTTTTTTTAACCTGGGTAAGATATAAAAAAATATTTGTACACTTCTTTAAATATAAACCCTTCGACGTCGTGGTCCACGTGGTCTTATGTTTGCATTTTGGCACCCAGCTTAAAATCCTACTCAAGAGAAAGGCTCATATTATGTACCTAACAATCTTTTAGTAATACGACAAAATTTTGAAAATTACCTAGGACATTTAGCGAAGCAGGAGTCAGTTGACAAGCTCGTCCTTTAAACAGTGTATAATGAATAGCTCCCATTATTAGCGGCTGCTTCACCTGGGTGTCGTTAGATGGCGAACATATTTCATCAAGCCGACGACAGATCGCGATTAGGCCCCGCAGGAATGTTCTACTGTTTGTTAAATAGATACTGCGGAATTCAATAGTACAACTGATTAATTAGTCAGAGCAATGCTGTCGGAATTTTCGCGTAATTAAAGATTCCAGCGGTTCAATTGCGATGCTTCTTTTTGAATTACGACCTCTGCTTTCGGCGCTGCTGGCGCCATGCGGAGCGGACGTACGTCTCATAAAAGTCATACGATTGCATAATGGATGCCATTTCTTAATTACTTCACATTTTCACGCTCTTCACGGTCGGCCCTATCTATGAATGGAATAGATTTCTGACTAGTGCAAGCGGACCAGGATCTATTTATTTCGCTAGACAGACAGCCATTCAGCAAGAACAATGGCGATAGAAAACGGCACACAAACGTGAATTTCGCATAAATTATTGTATATGACTGTGAAATTTATTGCAAGACTCTGGAATGTATACAACTAGTAGCACAACAAATACGAAAGGTTCTCCTATTATACGTTCTGGCAGGACGTAAAATCATAAACACAAGAATGTGACACAGCTACAATAGCTTTATCAGAATTTGAATATGTGTAAATGAATATCTCGCGAAAATCGCACGCCTAATGATTTTAATTTATTGTGCTGATTTTCAGAAATAATAATTTCTTACGTACACTACAACGATCATTTGCAACTCAAAGAGAAAGCACAATTTATTCCAAAATATAAAACGTTTCCAGCAACAGAGCCGAGCCATTTAAGCTTCTAATAAACTAAAAAGCGCCTCAATGCTGCCAGGTTCAAGGGAGTGCTAAAATGATTGATCTATTTTTTGGCAGATTGATGTATGTATGTATTAGAATATTTTTTGACTAATTGTTGAATGATTTATGTTGCTTTGATATTATTTTACCCGAAATACTTGTGTCATTAGTAAATTTCCTGGCGGAAATCGACCGCCGCCGAATGGGGTATTTAACATTAAATGTTTTATTAGAATCATGCGATGGGCGTTATGTATCAGGAAGTTCATTTTTATGTACTTTACGAATCAGATTACTGGAGAATTCTGTCAGAGCAAGCAGTACATAAACATATTAGGGCGTTATATTAAGTTTCGGGATAATCCATCTTGTTTTTGGCATGGCGTAGTGTTATAAAGGCATTTTCAATTTTTTTCAGGGTAATATTTCAAGGAAACTTTTGCTTTATCCTGTTTAAAGGCAAAGTTAAAATTGACGTCCATATTATTTTAGTGGAAGCATTTTCAAAATAGGTTGAGGAAGTACGTGGATGCATATTGATATACAAATTGATACATAAAAACAACTTACTGAAGATTTTAACAATTGACGTACATATAGTAAACTTAAACACATCATGCGCAAGTAGACTCATGTCTACTTGTTGTGTAATACATATCGATATAGGTTTATATAAAATTGATTATCCAGTGTAGATATTTGAATTGCCTGGAGCAAAGTGATTAATTAGTGTGTTTTATAATTAAGGGGAACCCTTCTCGGTTTCAGAAAATTTTTGATGGCACTTAATAATTCCGCATTACTCGGATCCCGATGAAATAATGCGGACATTTGTAAACTAAATTCATTTGTAAGTATGAAAATTTTGAATTATTGGGAGCAGTGGATGCTGGGGGCTTAATTTTAGAAGAGCGGTAAGCAGGTGTTCAATAATTCATAATAACAACTGAATCTTCAGATATGAATCAGAAACCCGCAATTTATTATTTACATTAGACAATTGACAGTCGGATGCCGATATTACAGATTTATAGACTCGAGGGGAAGACGAGTATAAATTTTGGAGCAGAGATTAGACTTGGAGGAGCGGGTGGGAGTGAAATGGTTGTGCTTTCAGACATGTAAAGTACAAATAAAAGGCAAATGCAAAATATGGATTTGTTTAGAAGTCTGCTGAAAATTGAGACGGCAAATTGCCGATTCCATTCCAAACATATCTTCTGCTGACTGCTCGAAGATTAAGTTTGCAGGATATATTTATTTTCAATTTGTGGGGGAAAATAGAAAAGTAGGAACAAATAGTGGTATATAGTATTTACTTATTGATTTTTAGCGATAATCTCGTTGAAAACGTTTATTTTATACATGCGCAATATACCTGTAGTAAGTTTGCAATGATATTTGCAATTCGGCCAGAGAAGTTTTCTGCGGAAAACTCGACTGGCTGTTTTAAATTTTAAAACACTTTAAAATTGCAATGCCAACTTTCACAAAGACAAATTTTGTTTGATTTGGGTAAATACCGCGGCAGATATTTGCAGAAGGCAATAAAGCACAAGAGAGAGCCGATGTGCACACATAATGGAGTCAGGTACGACAGCGGATGAGACTGAAAGTTGGAAGTCACTGGGCACAGTCATCCGCAGACTCGAAAGAATCGATACTATTTAGGATTCTAGAAGGTGAGTCCTGTAGTATCGCCTCTATCTTTAATTCAGTCCTTTCAGACGCTTCGATTACTGGCCTCTCTCTAGCTAAGCTGGATGCAAGGAACAAGCACTCACACACGCTCTAGATCAAGATGATCTTCAATTATTAACAAAAGCCCGCCGGTATATTGCAATTTAACTTAATCTGATTAGCAGACGCAAATGCTTTACCAAATGGAATTGTTAATTATTAGGAAAGTGAGAAATATGGAATTATAACAATCGATCGAATTTGAGTGCGAGCGCACCATGTTGGTTCATTACGATATCGGATATGTTGGAGACGTCTATTATAATGGAATAAACCGATTTGATTAAGTTACACCGCCTTTGTGCTTTAGACTGCACATGTACATCAGCCTGACGAATTATTAGCTTACGGGAAATTTGAACGCTGTGGTTAATATTTTGAATTTTTCCAATGAACAAACGAAAACCAGCGAGGCCATTTTATTAAGGTAGAGAGGCAAGTTCTCCATTTACTTCCTGATGGCGGTTCATCTAATACGGTAGGTATAGTTTTACCTCCGCCAAGCTTTGTCTTCAGAATTCCGTCCAATATATTTCCATGTAAATTATGTCGTAGAAGTAAAGCGTTACTTACAGGAATGTATGTGCATACAAAATGCCCTTCTATTTTACTGTATTTTCCACGCCATGCCTGCAATTCCCCCGAGCAAGAGCAGGGCGGGAGAAGGGTACTGGTAATTGTTTATTTAAAGTAACGCCTACGCTTTTGCATCTTCATCTGGGGCCTCTTATCCCACCTCTGTATTCGCGCCATCGAACAATGAAAACACTAAAATCTAAAGCTTTTACTCGCCGAGTTGGTGCAGGGTGATGTTTAATATTTACACACAGGACGCGCGCGATTGCCTTTCAGACAATTCGAATCTCTGCACTGAACCATTCCTCCTCAACTTACACGAACCATCTTTCTTTAAATGGATGGATCCATTCACGGTATGGATATTGTACAGTTATTTCAACGTTCCACGTGCAGTATTTCCTTGTCAGTAGGTATTTAATATTTTCCTGCTAAGATGCACCCCGATGTTTCCGTACAATGAAACTTTAAAACTTATTTTTGCAACTCAATTTTCAGAGAGGGAACATGAGTGAAGCTCTTAATTAAGGTTAGAGATTTTAGTGAATTTCAACAATACCCCAAAGTTTCGTTATGCAAATAAACGATGGAAAGTTTTCCTTTAACTGTGCGCCTTCCGAGCAGGAAGAGGAAACGGGCGCAAAACTGTCGACAAGACAGCAAATTAAGTCAATGAATGACTCTCCTAGACTTGGTCTAACATGCTGTCGACGTAATTGTGCATTTGTAATACTAATGACGGCATAAACATCCTGTATTAGTGAACAAGTGCGCCAAAAAGCGCGTTTCTTGTATAGTTGCTGCACTTCCCTCATAATGTTCAACATTTTCCGCCTTGAGTACAGGATAATAAAAGGAGACTAACTTTGTTGGTTCCCAGGTTTCATAAGGAACTATTTTCTGACAAGTTCCATGAAGTTTTTTGTTATTAATAAAAATTAATATTGTGCTCTAGAAATTATTGTATAACGAAGAAACGTGTGATTCACTTACACGCATTATTAAAAAAATAAAGCAAAAGTATGTATAGGGCAGTGCTATAGCCAAGAAGAGAGGAATTTTATACTCAGAAGTACTTATGAAAAAAATAATTACATTAGGATGCCTTTTAACAAAAATGGGGGAAACGATCGAAATCCGTCCCACTGGTATCAATACCTTCCACCCTACTTCTTTCGCAATTCCTCCATATAATACATTACAGCATTTGTTATTTTGAAAAGCAATGCAATATATAAACATCACAGAGATAGATTTTAACGAAGTATTGATGTAATGGAGCGTTCGCTTTTTTCAGCGTGATATTCCGATAGGCCCCTTCGTATCGGTCTGATGGAACGAATATACAAATAAACATTTCCTCAAAAAATGTAAATAACGTAGTGAGAGTTTTAGGTATGGGAATTTGTACCGCACAGGAAAATGTCAATACTGATTCCCCTCAATCAATATTCGGGGAAACAAGGACAAAAAGCAAAGACTCGGGCGTACAGCTTTGAAGGATTTTTATTTATTCATAATATAAAATTCAAATACAACGTCCAGGTAAAGACTAACAAAGATAACGGAGCGCGGATGCATCGGGCACAAAGAAAGAAATTCCAATTTTAGGGGTTCTCATATAAGAGGGAATAAAGGAGAATACCAAATTGGCCGTCTTCATAACAAGGACTTGTTTTTACAAGGTGCACGTCTCGATATTGTTGTGTAGGTATCCTCTGATATTGAACGTAATATGTTGTAATATTCCTTACATTGCGCATATTTCTTTATTTCGCTATGTATTCACACCATCACCTCGGGAACACGGATTTTTATAAAACACATGAAAAAAAGGAAATTTGAAAAACCAACATGTACGTGCTTTTACGCTCGAGAATACACCTACGCTATGTAAGTATATACCTACATTTTACCATTTGCCAAGAAAGGCGCTTCAAGCTAGAAAATTTTAACATTTCTCTAAGAATATTGATAAATTGCTCCCGCTTGAATATCAGAACTCGGCACAGCGGCAGCATTTTAGTAAATTTTATATTTAATTCACGAATAAACAAGAGGCTGCTTAATAATTTACACTGTGTGGTTTTCGTCAGTCTTGACAGTGAACATAGTGCGGTAACAGTGGACACAAATGATTATTTGTAATCATTAGCGCATACACTTGTAGTACATGTGGCTTTGTGTAACCTATGACCATCGATTTTACAATTACTACAGCGTGCAACGAGCGCTGTGTGCGTTCTATAAATTATTATTAGAATAGTGCTACAAATTATAAAAATATTTAAATCGAAACCCCCACGGTGCTTTCCCATCTCAAGCGCAACTTCTAATGACGTTCCTATTGTATTACCTTTATTTTCGACAGTTTAATAACATATAATTTCAAATCTAAAGAAGACTGGCATAACAAAAGTGTACATTTACGTAAGCTAGATCACCTAGGAGTTATATTAACTCGCATGATCAAGCTTTTGTTAGAGGAAACTAAGTTATTTTCGGCTATAATTTACCTTCGCAGCTGGAATTTCCGTTAGGCTAGAAATACGTTTATGAATATTTTTGACGATTTATATTGTTGGGAAATATGTAAATTGAAATTGATTTTCTCGATGCAATACTTCGAGTCGTGTTGAATTTTTCTGTTATCTGAGGATTTCGTTCCAATCTAATGTCGGTAATTTTTCGCTCATCAATTCTCGATCTTTTTTATTAGAAACGGGTTCAACTTGAATGTCATGTAACGGAAGGAAACTCACTATTAATTTTGTAGTAAACAGATCATTTTTTAATTCCTTTAATTTTGATAGTAAAGAAGAAAAGGTGACTTTCTTTTCGCCAAGCACCATTCAAGACAATACCAATAGAATATACGTTTAAAATTGCGAGATACATAACCGTGCTTGTACAATTACACCAGTTAAAGTTATGATGACATAAATGATACATTTAAATCTTTTGTATGCTGTACGTAACTTGTTTATTGTGCGAGTAATAGCACATGCAAATAGTCGCCTTTGTTTGCACATTCTGCTTATAAAAGGCTACTACGTATGGAGGACGGCGAAGCAACAACCTTCAAAAGAAAGATTGCCTAGCCAAAGCACAAATTTTTAATAAAGAGTGAAATTAAAGCAACCTCACAAAAAAACTAATCAACAAACAAAAACATCTACCTACAACAGCGCGTACGTCCTATGTAAAAATTCATTAATTTCACGACAAAAAATGAATTAATATTCCTTATGCTTGTCACATCATAATTAAACGAATTAATCTTAATTACGGAGCTTTTATTTTTCTAACACAATGTATAATTAAATTTGTGATGCTACGTATATGTTTACAGGTGGCTTCGTCAAAGCTCTATTATGGGTTTAATACGTACCGTCCGTTTTTTGTGGAGGTAATTTGTTACCTTTGGCATGAAATAATCAAATGCTGTAGGTAAATGCAAATTACCTATCGGAATTCGCTTTTACGTTGCACTTAATAAGTTCCATTTAAAAATTTCCGTTAAAGTAATTCACTGCTTCGGTTTAATGGGCTTACATTTGCCTTCATTTTCTAGCAACACACACATCCATTTATGTTTTGTTTTATTATATAAGATTGAAAACAAAACACTCATTCACCATGCACCTCCAATAGGAAATAAAGTGTTTTGAATTTAGATAAATTTTATGATTAGTTTTGCTTGTTTAAATAGCAATTTAATGTAAATGCAATTATAAGCATTTAAAGGCATAAATTACTGAATCTGTAAGGGTCGTTGCATTAAGCGCTAGAAAATGTGATAATAAATCCTCCTTTATAAAAAAACGACGCGAATCCCATCTAGCCTGCTTGGTTCAGTGATGTATGTCTTGTCAATGCACTAATAAACGCAAATAGAGTCGGTACCGCGGCTACTTTTTTATTTTTTTGTTTCTATATGTGATTTACTACTATAGTAAATTTGTTAATTAACGGAAGTTATATTGGGTTTATAAATAAAGTGGGATTTACGACAATTACTTTTTGCGAGCATGACGTCCAAATTAAATAACTTGATTTATTTTTTATTTCACTCGCGTTGGGACGTATCTGATTTGCTAAATGAAAAACTGCAGTAAGCATTTTGCAAATTTCGATTTGGAATTGCGATTTTCAATTTTAATGCCCGTTCCCCCAGGAATATTCTTATTATAAAAAAAATTTAAATAAACTGCAGAACTACGAGCAACAATCATAAAATACAATGTATGCAAATGTAAAATTTGAAATATTAAGGAAAAAATATTACGGGAAATGCAAACTTATGCAAATCGGGGTACGTGCGTGAAAGTCAAATACATTTTATTTTCCAAAATTTCATGGTGCGCGTTTATTAACAAATTGAATAAATACTATTCCCATTTGTAGTTACCAGTTCTAATTGTTGCGGAAATTGTGATAAATGGAGAGAGAGAATTGTAAGAAAAGAAAATGAATAATCAAGGGGTATTTGAATGCATTAAGCCTGCAGGGACCATTTTTATTTAATATTATTCATAAATGAATCTAAAAGAAAGATCCTGCAAATGGTGAGTGAATAATTAAGGGAGTATTTAATTAGCTACACAGGCATTTTAAATATTAATTTTATCAAGGCTGCTGTGGGTACATGGACGTACGGCTAGGGATTTACAAGGAGCCTTGGGGCTCAACCGGAAATTGTGAGAGTTATTATGGTAGGTGGTGGAAATAAGCCAGAGGTTTGGTGACTGCTTGTCTTGGGGGGGTTAGTCGAAGGAGCCCTTATGTAATATTGTCAACTCAAGGATGATTATAGGAGAGGATATAATCAGTGATTTGGGGTTAATTGATTTTAGTTTCTTTTTAGAGAACCATTAATGAACACAAATATTCCGATTTGAACTTTATTATGAATGTGTTTGAGTATTGTAGCAAATATTGTGTGTCAGCTAGCCCCACAATAGCTAATATTGATTTCTGTTTTAGCATTAAAAATTAAATACGAATGTCTAAATTACTAAATCAATACCATGATGGTCTATGTAGGTAGGAATTTATCTTTTTGATTATTGAGCTATTTTAATTGTAATTAATATTAAATAATAATATACAAACGTATCGTTAGTGAAGTGAACATATTTATGTTCTGTTTATATAGAGAGGGGAATAATTTAATGAAAAGAGTTTCTGGTTTAAATAATTAAAATAATTTTGACATGCGCGGTAGATTTTATCATTGAAGTCATTTCGATAGTAAATAATTCGTTATTGCAGGACATTGTCACACAACAAAGCCGACACGTTGCCTAAATAAAATTATGTTGTATCATTTTTGTAGTCGACGCGCTTGGTAGTACTAGTTAAATAATAGTATTTTCAATTAAGAATAAGTTTAATTTAATTTTCATGTTTACTTTTATATGCTGAATTTGTTCGGGTTATCTGGATTTCCAATATTCCGTCGCGTCGCAAAGAATTCACGTTTGATTAAACGCTTGTAATAAACGTTATGGGAAATCCTCGTAACCTCAATTTGCGGAAAATTTGCCTATACTTTGTTCGGTATAGAGTACGAGTAATTGTGTAACGCAGGGGAAGAACTACGTTTTATACACGAAAGCAAAAAAAATTGCTCCGCGCTCTACCTTTTCATATTACAAAAAAGGCAGCGCGAAACCCAATCAGTACTTCTCTTTTGATATTCCATTCTTCTCTTTATATATTTTAGACACGTTTTATTCGTTTCGCTATTTATTTCTCCTAGGGTAGTTTTTCTTTTTGTTGCTCTTATATGCGGCCATCAGGACTTATATTGGTTGGTAAATTAGCTCATCCTAAATTTACGCACTTTATTAAATATAAATATCATGTTGTAACTTCTTTTGAGTCGGCAATTCGCTCGGGATTTTCTCATACCATTTTGTGTTATACACCGACAGATTTTATATTGATCGCATGTATCACAAACGTATACAGGGTGGTCCATTTATCCTGATACTTGCAAATATCGGACAAACGAATCATTTTAGAGAAAAATGGTTTTAAAAATATAATTTAATGGGAAGGGGGAAAACGGAATACATGTACGTTTTATTTGTATGATGGGTTCAAGGTTATTTCAAGGTCATTCGAATTTTTTTAAATGGAAACATACATTTTTTATTATTTATTCTTACTATAGGCAAAGAAATAAAAAAACTTTTGTTTAAAAAATTTTTCAAATTCGAGCATAGTTTCTTAGATATTTACAAAGAAAACATTGATTTCGGGAATTTCTAAAGCATCACAGAAACAAAAGAACTTCATACTATTTCATAAACGTCTTTTATTAATGTAACAAATGTTCAAAGTGATGCCCTTCTACCTCAATGCACTTTCTTATTCTTCGACGAAACGACTGATGTACATGTAAAAGTGTGTCTCTTCCAATATTATTACATGCATTTCGAATGCGCTCTTGCATATTTTCTATAGTAGTTGGTACATCACGATAAACTTTATCTTTAAGATAACCCCATAGAAAAAATCTAATGATGTCAGATCTGGAGATCGAGCTGGTCAATGCACTGGACCTCCACGTCCTATCCAACGATCATTATAAACGATATCTAGAACTGCTCTAAAAATGCGTGCATTATGAGCAGGACATCCATCATGCTGGAACCACATAATCCTTCTTTCTTCTAATGTTACATTTTCTAATAGTAATGGCAGCTCCTCAGTTAAAAAGATGGTGCACCTTTGCCCCGTTAACGTGTCATCGATAAAAAAAGGTCCAATTATGCTATAACCCAAAATTTCACACTATACATTAACAGACCAAGGCCTCTGGTGCTCCACTTCTCTTATCCAATGTGGATTTTCAATCGCCCAATAATGCATATTATGCCTCTTTACCGCACCATGATTTGTAAATGTACACTCATCGGAAAATAGTACAGACTTGAAAAAGTTATTTTGATTGCTAATTTTGTTTTGGGCCCATCTACAAAATGACACTCTGTTACCAAAATCGTGACCATGTAGTTCTTGATGTAATGAAATATGATATGGATGAAATTTATATCGCTTCAGTATTTTGAGTACACTGGTTTTAGAAATTCCTGCATTTGCTTCTAATTCTCGAGTACTTGCACGAGGATCATTGTACATTGCAGCTAAAACATCAATTTCACGAGCTTCGTTGGTAGCAGTTCTTTTGCGATTTCGTTTTTTTGATTGGACAGTTTGGTCATTGGAAAACTGTTTTACAACACGAAAAAATGATATTCTTGATGGAGTTCTTTTATCAGGAAACTGTTCAGCATACAGCAGACTTGGTTGTTGCACACTTCTCCCACTTTCCCCATAAATGAGGACCATTTCGACTTTTTCTTTTACAGTCAGATACTCCATGTTCAAATCACTAATTACCGGTGGATGGGTTGAGTACTGTATTTTATGAATAACATTGATATTTGGAATAACTATTTGGACGTTTAAGACATAATACCAAGTTCTTTTGTTTCTGTAACGCGCTATATACCTATTTCAGAAATAAAATAAATCCCTAAAATCAATGTTTTCTTTGTAAATATCTAAGAAACTATGCTCGAATTTGAAAAATTATTTATACAAAAGTTTTTTATTTCCTTGCCTATAGTAAGAATATACAATAAAAAATATATGTTTCCATTTAAAAAAATTCGAATGACCTTGAAATAACCTTGAACCCATCATACAAATAACACGTAAAACGTTTCCCCCTTCCCATTATATTATATTTTTAAACCCATTTTTCTCTAAAATGACTCGTTTGTCCGATATTTGCAAGTATCAGGATAAATGGACCACCCTGTATATGTATTGTGAAGGTATTACTAAGGCCTGCATAAATAACAGAACTACGACACTTATCAGATTAAATATTGGGGTTGAGATTTAATAAGAAGAAAACAGCAGATGAATTCTCTGACTTCATAGCAATAGGTCGCGCCAGATGTCGTCAAAAATCTGGAAAATATTTCCAGTCTCAAGAGCGCCCGAGCAGGGACAGCTGTGCAAGATACCAGGCATGCTTCCAAAGGTAACAATTCCAAGAAGAGGGAGATAGAGAGAAGTTCAGCGGTTGAGCGTCTCGTAAGGAGCGAGCGAGAGAGGTAGTCACAACAGTCGGGGTCCTAGTGCCTGCAACGGGCTGTAGGCTGGCCACGGATTCGAGTCGCGTGGGCGGACGGGCTTAGGTAAAAAAATAGGGAGTTCTTCGGAAGCGGGCTTCGTGGGCGGACGGTCTTAGGGCGAAGGTTACGGAAGTCGCGAGTGGCTCGGCGACGCGAGTGTCGTGAGCAGAGTTTTCGGAGGCCGCTAAAGGTAGTTTAGCTGGCCACATCAAAGAGGGTTTGTCGCGGTTTCAAGTGAAGGGTTTTGTGAAGCGATTGCGATCAATCGTGCAGTGCCTTTGGGGAATATCTTCAACACCATTCTTCTGGGATTTTGTGATTCATTGGCCGTCGTCGCCAAGCAATTGTGATCCCTTGTTCAGTGTCTTTGGGAATACCTTCAGCGCCATTCTTCTGGGATTTTGTGACTCGTTGGCCGTCGTCGCCAAGCAATTGCGATAAATTGTTCAGTGTCTTTGGGAATATCTCCAACACCATTCTTCAGGAGCTTCCGGATTCGTTGGTTGCCATCCACAGGAGGAACAACACAGGATAAGGATATTTGTTTCTTCTTTAATTAGTTTCATTCAATTCAGTAGTTCGAGAATAGTGGTTCGCTAGTTTGGTCTTCACGAGTGGCGTTGTTTTGTTCGGTTGTTTCGATGAAAGTCGAGGGGACAATAGAGGGGGAGGATAATTCCGTTTGGCTCTCTCTCTCACACACACCTACACACACACACACCAAAATCCATTCGGGTCGACCCATAAACATAATCAGTCAATTGAATCAGTAACATTTTGCAATAACGAAGTTTGGGCCCAACTAATTCAATAAACGATTACAAACAAAGTTTGCGACAATCAATTCAATGAATAATTAATTACATCACAACAAAGATAGAGAAATTAAGTGCACAATAGAACAGAGTAGAGCAATTGCAATAATAATTCAAAGGTGACACAATTTCATGACAGTCAAAAGGGTACCTCATTTCACGATAATTACAAGGTCAACTGCAGTGCGACAAATAATGAATCATTAATTCTTACTCACCAAGGTCATTCAATTCAATCAAATTCAGAGTAAATCAATTCACAGTCAAATGTTTTGTTATGATGGGAGTTTCCTCACAGTATTTTATTTGTGTATTTAATTTCAATTGATTTCTTTTCAGCTCATTTCGTATTTTATTCTTGGTGAGGTACGACCGTGGTTTTTGTTGTCGCGGGGTCTGTTTCATTTCGGGTTTAAGCGTTACCATTTACCTTTTCTTATGGTTGCAGACATTTGGCTTGTGTCGACGAATACTTGGAGCTCGGATCAGCGAGAAAGGGTTTCCGCGCGATCCAGGGCAAGTGTCTTTAGTTCCGTTTGTCCTAGTTTCTGTGTTGCCAGGGTAAGTCGGCTGAGTCATCCTTAACCCGTGGAGCTCGGCTCAGCGAGAAAGCGGTTTATAACTTGGGGATTTGCCACATCGTGGGTCCAATCGGTCCTTTATCCTTGTTAACCATTTGTTTACCTTAACGCTGAAGCTCGGGATGTCGCGGGTCTCGTGTCCGCGGGGCTGCGTTCGTACTGATCCAATTAAATGTCGCCACTTAGTTTAATCGCATTTTGCGTTGAACCGTATGGCTCCCGTTGATGACGGTAACTATTGACGATGGCATTGCCTGACATCAAATCTGATCTTGAGCTTTTAGAGTTCAGACTTGCAGATATTTAACCACTGAGGGACCATGCGCTCCACGCAACTTGTGTTATGCTGAGTCGCAACATTCGCGTTTTGCCCTGTTTCATTTGTCATATTAATTTCAAAGTTAAAGAATGAAGGAGGACTTTATTACTAACAGAACTTTCCAAGTGTTGAAGTCATTAAATAATTCAAATAACTAAGTTAAATGCAAACAGGTAAAATCACAACCATTACACACACACAGACACACGAACAACTTGACATTTCCATTGAATTCATTCTTCATTCAAATTTCATTTCGCATACTCTCAATAACCGTTCTCACCTTAATGGCGTAATTTTCTTTGACGTGACTTTGCCTACGAATTCTGGGATATTACGAAAACAACGAAAAAGGGTTCCTACCATACTAGACGATCACAGGTAATTTTGGCCAAATAGAGTTTCGGGTTGATTTGAATTTCCCGCCGTTTCCGTTTTCGGAATGTTTCAATAAGTGTCTCTTTTGAGCACAGCAGCGAGGTATCCCCCCAATACGTCACAATATAATATAATTGAAGCAAATATTTCAAACTAAAATAATATCTTTATTCAAAGTTTTCAATTTTTCCGTAACATACAGTTTTAAAGTTTAGATTCTTAACTATTCAGTTGTATGGAATGTATAACAATAATTTTTCTATATTAAAACTTTGTTGTTTTTTGACCTTTTATTTTTATTTTAAGTGAAAC